>JAOXYA010488063.1:0-15615 GCA_028565675.1 Sorex palustris | reverse complement strand
ATGATCAGATACCCCTCCCTCCACCAGTGCCCATTTTCCACCACCATGGATAATATCCCCCCCACCCCCATCCCCTCTGTGGCAGGGCAATCCCCTGTGTTCTCTCTCTCCTTTTGGGTGTTGTGGCGCAGACATACTTCTGATTAGACTCTTTAACGCACTAAGTGAAAGTGAGGATCGGGAAGGAGGAGTCCACAAGGAAGAGTAAAGCCTCGGCGTGTCTGACTCACCTGTGTAGAATTTCCTGATGTACTGCCTATCCCCGAGCAGGGGCCGGAGCTGGGCCGAGAGACAGTGGCTCTGCAGGCTGTGCTGCAGCCACAGCTCAGCCACGGCACGCTCATCCTCCCTGTTGGTGCTGTTCTGCTCATTCTCGTGCAGGTCAATGAACTGGGCGACAAAAAAGTCAAAGTCAAAACAGGTCTCCTGGCAAATACTCAAGGCTGAGACTGAATGATCGAAGGATAAAATCCAGATAGGTAAGAGGAGGCGATCAGGGCGTGTTTTTCTCCAGCAAGCATCTCGTGGCTCCTGGAAAGGGGAAGGGAAGCAAGGCTGAGGGGCCCCAGGAGAGGCCTCCGCCACTCTACCCGGCCTCCTGCTCCGACTCCTCGGGGTACTCAGGGGAGGGTGGGCCTGACTTCTCTGGCCACTCTGAGTGCTTTCTTCCAAGTCACCGCCAGAAAAGAATGTCATAAAAACCTGGGAGGCCGGGTCTTGGGGGAAAGCCTGCCAATGAAGAAATAATCTGACTTTTGCCTCTAGTCGCAGCATTCTCTATCTGGAGCTCCTTCTACTCTGTCATTTCTCAAAGCAAGGTCTCACAGTCCAGGATCAGTACAAAAACAAAACAACAAACAAACAAAAAACCAGGGCAATTTCAGACAGTTTCTAAGAGAAAACGACTATTGCAATATACTCTGCAGAAAAGGAAGTTGATGGAGGGGGAGTTGATGTGGGGGAAAAAAAGCGAGGACACAGAAATCTTTGTAAGAAAATCAAAGGTCAATCTAATGCCTGTGATTTGGTTCTCTCATCAGGTAAAACAAACGACTTTTCAGGGCCAGAGATAGTACATCAGGGAGGCACCTGCTTAGCCAGCAGTCAACCAGGGTTCGACCTGCACCACTACATATGGTTCCCCACATCCCCCAGGACTGAGCCTGAGCACAGAGCCAGGAGTAGCCCCTGAGTACAGCTGGATGTGGCCCTAATACAAAAACAAACAACCTGCGGCTGGAGCAATAGCAGGGTGGGGAGGGCGTTTGCCTTGCACGCGGCTGACCAGGGTTCGATTCCCAGCATCCCATTTGGTCCCCTGAGCACTGCCAGGAGTAATTCCTGAGTGCAAAGCCGGGAGTAACCCCTGTGCATCGCTGGGTGTGACCCCCCCAAAAAAACAGAGACTTTGGAGATGGGAGAGACAGTATAGAAAGGAAGGGGCCTGCCTTGCATGCTGCTAACTCAGGGTTGCTCCCTGGCACCCCAACTGTTCCCTCTGAGTACAGGGCCAAGAACAGCCACCACCATGTGTATTCCCAAAGCAAAAACAAACAAAAGAGACTTTTCTTGCCCGCATTCATCAGTGTACTCGACAACAGATGAGATATACATGAAACAAGATGGGTTGCAAACAGCAAATACCAGAGATAGCAGGCTATATTCATTCTGCTGTTCTCTGTAATTTTATATATGTTAGAAATTTTCCAGGGGCTGGCGCGATAGCACAGCGGGTAGGCGCTTGCCTTGCACGGGGCCAACATGGCCGACTCGAGTTCGATTCCTCCACCCCTCTCAGAGAGCCTGGTAAGCTCCCGAGACTATCTTGCCCTCACGGCAAAGCCTGGCAAGCTACCCGTGACGTATTCGATATGTCAAACACAGTAACAAGTGTCACAATGGAGACGTTACTGGGCCTGCTCAAGCAAATCAATGAACAACGGGAGGACAGTGGCAATGACAGTGAATAATACATGGAATTGATGTTGGTGGGCACCACAAGTGGCTTATGTGAAGTGGGGCAGAGAAAGGCAGTCATTTTCTCCCGATTCTACTTGCAACCTGAACCCAGGGTTACTGGCTTCTTGTATTGCCATGTAGAAAAAGAATTTTAGGAATAGATGAGCAGTGAAGTAAACAGATTTTTATTTGAATGTTTTTAAAGGGGAGGAGAGAGAAAGTGGGAGAGAGTGAAGAGTTAGGTGCTCAAGAGAGAACTCGGGCTTTTCCAAGGGCAGAGAGAGAACCCTTACACATATCCCAGCATTAGATATGAAGGTATGAAAGTACACAACTGAAGAGGGGAGATGTGGGTGACATATCTGCTTGGACACCACATGTGCCTAGACACGGGGTCACATGCAGCACATGGGCTCAGACAACATGTGTGCACCTTTCCTTTGTTCAAAGTGGCCTTTTTAGGGATTTTCCCACCTGCCCCCCACCCCACCCAATGGGTCTTCTTTCTAGGTAAAAGTCCATAGCTAAGGGAACTGTTGAGGGGGGTAGGGTTGGGAGTGGTGATGATCTTCTTTGAAATGCCTTTCCTGGCCTTTTACTTCTGCTGAAGCTTCTGTCAGAGGTGGGTCCAGGCTTCTCTGGGTCTCTTGCTGTCCAGGTGGATTTTGTAACAGACTTTAGTTCTTGTTTTCTGCACAGTTGGATTTTTGTAACTTCAGAGCTACTGATGTCATTATTTCCTTGGAAATTCGTTGCCGTTGCTCTATTTACCTGCCTGCCTACATCAGAATAAAAGTCTATTACTATTTCTCTTTTCTTTATCAATAAGGAATAATATTGTAACTCGTACTTTTCACTTTCACCATTTCAGAATTTCTCACAAATTTCTGATTAAATCTATTGTTCTAGTTTCAACTAAAATGTCAAACTAGGTTACATCAAGATTTGTAATTTCGCATACTTATTGGTAGACCAAGCAATTAGTCAAGTGAAGACAATGTTGTGTTCATCGCTAAAGAATAAGAAGGAGCTAAGTTAGTGAAGACCAAGTGGATGCATAAGGGAATGCAGTACAACAGGAGGAAGAGTTATGAGTATCTTGTGATGAAGTAGATTGTGCCATGTTTGTGGATTGTGCCATGCTCACTACATATCTAGAGTTCACTGAGCCAGGATAAAGACATGGAATAAAGCTGTGGAAAGATTGATGTTTTAAAGTCAAGAAAGGAAGTTTGGTTTTTATTCTAAAAACAATGGGGTAGTATGGAGGTTTTAATAAGGAATTTAAAAAACAGGAAAATGAGCAATTAGAGCAATAGTCTGCCACTGATGTTGGTGGACCCCACGGGTGGCTCACATGAGTCAGAGAAGAGAGAAAGACGGGCACCTTCTCCCAATCTGCCTCTGTCACCTGGTTGCCCATGGGAAAACTAGGACTGGTAAAGTCTGCAATGAGCACTGCTCGTCACGGGCCTGAGCCCCACCAACTCCACTTCGTAGCATCAGAACACAACTGAAATCTCCTTGGTGTTCCAGACATGAGAGTTGATCCCCACCACCAAGGACTCAGGCTGGAGCAAGGATTTATTCTTTGCAGGAAAGGAGAAACCAGTCCCAGGCCTTACCCAGGGTTTTTAGGGTTCTTGGCTTGCCTCTCGGTGTAGAGTGGGAGGGGGAGAGAGAGAGAGAGACAGAGAGAGAGAGAGAGAGAGAGAGAGAGAGAGAGAGAGAGAGAGAGAGAGAGAGAAAGAGAGAGAGAGAGACAGAGAGAGAGATTTCACTGTGGAGTGGTGGAGAGGTCAAGGAAGGCTTCTCAGAGGAGGGATCACAAGCAAAACCTTAAAGAAGAATTAAGAAGTGGAAGTTTTGTGGAAGGAGGTTAAGTCTTGAGTGAGACCAAAACACTTAGAGTGGGGCATATCAATAAATCTGTATTTGGTATTTCATGAGTTGATGGTTAGAGTGGATCTTGATGTCTTGTAGGCTAAATCCTCCTCTATTTAGGCTTGTTGTTTCTTGTCCTTTATTCTCTGATTTGAATTATAGCTTCGGCTTTTCAAGCTCAGGAAAAATCTCTGATGTGATATTTTTTACTAAAATTGCATTATATTTATAAATCAAATTAGGGGAAGAATGACCACATTTATAAGATTGCGCCTGCCCGCCCACAAATTTGGTAGATTTCACCAGCTCTCTTTCATGTCTCTGTGGGATTCCCTAGGAATTGCCTATGAAAGGCTGATTTGGAGGAAAAGTATTTCCCTTTTGAGAGCACGTGAGTGCAGCAGAAGCCGTGATGTCAGGTCACCTGGCCAAAGGATATGATCAGCCTTTTCTGTTTAAGGACTTAAACAGAAATCTTTTGAAGTGTTTGAATGACAATGTTCTTTCTAAAGAGGAATCTCCTAGAAATGGGATTTGTGAGGCACTGGTTCCCCAAGAAAGAAGCAGCCTCAGTGATGCTGTGGTATGTTTTGAAGCCAAGCTGCGGTTTGGGATGACCCAAAGTCTGCGGACAATGGAGAGGATGGTGGTGAGCTGGCACTGTGGTGGTGTGTGGTTGGGGTCTGGATCACAGGTCCCACTGCTGTGTGTTTCCAGGGAAGCCCACTCCACTCCTCCCCTCCACTGCCATTCCTTCTGCTTTCGGTTCCGTGCCATTATCTGTGCTCCTGGAGCAACCCTGCTAATCTCCACTGTGTGAGCTGGGTCTTTGCCCAAGTCTTGCCCTGTGGAGACGCTGCCAGCAATGTCTGGCCATTTCAGTTGTTTCAACGTGGCACAACCGCATAAGGTGCTTTACAAACACTGCAATTTCTTGGTTATACCAATCATTAAGAGAAGTTTGAATGATCTTTCTTTGAATCTGGGTGGGTCTGTAGCTGGGTCTAGAGAGATTGATAGAAGGGACATCAAAGGGCAAGAGCCTAGCTCATGAAAAGCCACGCATGGCTCTCTGGCAGTCTTCTTCATTTGCAGTGCCCACTTGTGGGTACTGAAACCCAGTGCATTCTGCAATAAGCCCAAGCCACTTGGAGAAGCCAGGCACAGACGGATGATTTTAGCTGAATCCAGCCCAGGTGCCACACAGGAGCAGAGAAGCCTCCAGACGGCTCTAGACCCAGCCAATTGAGTTTTCCCAACTGAGACTACAGGCAAAGTAGAGCAGAATCAAGCTGTCCACCCCCACTGTGCCCTGTCTCAAGGTCTGACACCATGAAAATGGACATAATGAAATGGTTGCTTTACGTCATTACATTTGGAGAGATTTTTTATGTGGAAATATTAACTTGAAAATAGTACTTTAAAAATTTTTGCTTCTGTTGCCAACATTTAAAATGAGAGGATTTTACATACAAATTTGGATTTCTGGCTTTAATGAAAAGTCAGAAAATCTGGACACACTGACATCATGGTTTGGCAAAAAGCGATCAGAGTTGTGCTCTGGAGAAGGGATATAGATGTCCTGTTTGCCATCTGTATCAATGGATATAGATGTCCATTGGGCCATCAGTGCTTCCTGAGGTCACCTGTCTGGTCCCTGTGGGCATGTGAGTGCGCTGGCCTTGGATCAGAACCATCCTATCGCCTTTTAGGCTCCAAGGTCTTATGACCCATTTGTTCCTGTTCCTTGATGCCGGGATATCCTTGACTTCTGTGGAGTGCTCACCCCACTCCTTTAAATACCAGGAGCTGTATAAACCCACCTAACCAGGCAGGGTTTCACACTTTTCCCCGCTCAGAAAACTATTTACGTGAAATAAAAACCAGGTGTGGATTTGGGGGTGGTGATGGCTCCATCTGGAACTTGCTCCTCCTGTAAACAATTTCCTGGTGATAATCTTTTCAATTATCCCTCCAAGCTGGAACTGTTGTGTGGAATCAAGCTGGGTGCCCATGGCTTATCCTGTACATCTTGGAATCATTAAGATCTGGCTTTATATTTCAGGTTGAGCTGTAATTCAGAGTCACCAGGCCAGGATTTCCAGACTCCTTTAGACACACACAAGAGAGTCTCAGTATTATAGAAACAGAATCTGAAATATGGGGCAGGTTATAGAATCTTATATACAGCAAGACAAACAAATCCACCTATATTAGCACCCAGCATAGTCAGGTACAAATTCCAAGAAATATTTTAATTTATTTTTTCCTTACACAAACTAAATTCCTTTAATTAGCTTATATTCCCACAAGTAACAAAGATTAATAATAAACATCTTCCTTGGCGGATGGTAGGAATACAACCATGACAAGTCAGATAAAAAAAATTTTGCCATCATGGAGTTTAATTTTCACTTTAGTGGAAGAGAAATTGAAAAACAAACAAATATATGATATAATATCCTTAGTGGCATTAAGTGCCCTGAAAAATATAAAAACCAACCAACCAGGGAAGAAGGGATACATAGTGATAGGGAAAGAGAGTTATTTTATACAGGGTGGTCAGAGAATTTACACAAATGAGATCATCTTTGCACAGAGACTGGGGATATTGGGGCATGAGGTCCATGAAAAATGAAGGGGAAAGTGTCTATTTGGGTTAGGGAATAAGAAGTTCAAAGGCCCTGAGGCCGAGATGGTGTGTGCTTGGTCTGTGATATGAGAAAGCAGAAATACCTGAATGGTGGGGCACAGGGGGGATTGGGGGGTGAGAAGAGATTAAGTATGAAATATCAGTCAGTTTAATATTCTTATTACTGATTATATGCAAATCCTGAGGGGGGAAATCATATAATCCCAGGATGGGAGGGAGTTTCTAGTCCTACATGTTTTACCAGCAGAGATGGAGATATAAAAGTATTGGAAGAATATAGTTAAAATTATTAGACAAATAAAAAATAAATAAATAATAAAAATAAATAAAATTATTAGACAGCCCAGAGTGATGGTAACATATGTTATCTATAATTATTATATAGTTATTAACGTATAATACATAATAATTTAATATAATATATTAGATAGATATTAGATAGATACCTTACAGCAGGTAAGGTGTTTACCTTGTGCATGGCTGACCTGGGCTCGATTCCTGACATCTTTGAATATTGGAAATAAGCATAGAGATTTGTAGAACTATAAACACAGATTCTTAGGAAGTGTAGTTTCATGATCATTAATCACTGAGTCCTAGAAGTATATAATAAAAATACTGGAAAGTTGAAGTTTTAAAAAACATCAATCAAATCTTAAAGTCTCTTAATAAATTTGTAGAATCTTAAATAATGGAAAATGCTACATACAGTCAAATAGTACATAATATTTTTGTCAACAGTGAGCCATATACATTGTGGTAGTTTCCAAATTCCTAGAAGCTAGTGTTAGCCTAATTGAACACTGACAATTTACTACAGAAACTATAGAAAATCATAGAGGATTCAGCTCTTCTTCAAAGATGTTCTGATTGCTATGCTACAAAACAGAGAAATATAATTCTGAGAATAAAGTATACTCTATGACATTTGCACACTGAAGAACTCACCTAATGATGTATTTCTCAGAAAGCAATCCCTATAATTAAGCACGCATGACTGTAATTAAGGAATATTTTAATTCAGTAGTATCAGAATTGAGGTTCCAGAAGATGACACTCTTTCAAAAAATATAAAAGAAATTATACCATAACAAACGTAATTTACTCATGAGATTAAAAAAATCTTTCAGAATTTGGAACTGTGGAATAAAATAAAGACTCCTTTAAGATGAAAGGGCTTAAAAGCACCGATTGAGCTCAAGGTCATTATTTCACAGGTGCATCGTTTGTGGGGCATCATAGTGTTGCTCTTACTTCTTCATTTCTCCTTGTATCTGTGCTCTTAGTTATGTGACTTGGTTTGGCCAACTAGATGAGACAGAAATGACAGGAGTCTGGGGTTTACAAAGCCTTTGAGGTTTCCATCGATGGTTTTCTAATTTTTCCATCATTGTGAGAAGGGTATGTTTGAGCTCCTATGTCAAGAACATGAAAGACCTGGAGGAAGAAATGCCTCCCATTTAACTGGCTTAGGTCAATCCCAACCTTCAGAAAAGCACCAAGCAACCCCCCTGTGATGTGATCAAATCCAGCCAAGATCAAGAGAGTTCCAGGTGAGGGACAGGAGTGATAGTATGGGTAGGGTGTTTGCCTTGCATGTGGCCGACCTGGGTTCAATCCTCAGCATCCCATGTGGTTCCCCAAGCACAGCCAGGAGTAATTCCTGAGTGCAAAGCCAGGAGTAACCCCTGAGCATCTTAGGGTGGGACCCAAAAAAGCAAAAAAAAAGAGAGAGAGAGAGAGAGTTCCAGGTGATCCACAGGTTCATGAGCGATAGTAATAAAGGCCTTTTCAAGCATTGAGGCTTTGTTACCTACACAGGCAGCAGTGTCTTCATGGTAACAGTGACTCCTCTTTGGGTTCTCTTCATGTGTCTGTTTCACCACAAGAGTAAATAAGATAGAACAGACAGGACTCAGCTATCCTTGAAAAGAACTGCTGCACCTGGGGGAATGTTATTACATTTTCAATTCTTCATCAGTCCTGAAAAGGTCCAAGAAAGTCTGAGGTACTTTAATGCATCTTTAGCACCTGCTAAACATGTTTATTACCAAAGAAAAACTATGCTTCAGGTTCACATTTTTCAGGTATGCCAGAGTACCTTGAAAAATTTTATAACATTTCATTTTTAGAGTGCTTTTTAAAATAAATGTTTATTATTCATAACCTGAGATAGGCACTGCCTTTGCTATGTGGTTGTATCATTTATTATCCCAACTACATGAATAAATATGTCCCATGAGATTTGAGTATAGACAAAAGGGAATTTGAAGAAAAATATGGAGTCAATCAAAGTGCAGATGTTGGCAAGGCGGGCCCAAATCATGCCATGGTAAGATAATTTCTCAGTACTATATATCCTTGTAGAAGAGGGCACAGCTGGATAACACAGCTCTGTGTTCTGAGTTTGGAGGAATTGGTATTGTTTGAGACAAATACCACCATGATCTTGGTCTGCCTAGGATGCTATTGCCTAAGCTCTCTTCTAGAATTCATTCTTGTAGGGTGGTTTGTATGAAAGGGTGACTCCACCATGATCTTGGTCTGTCTAGTATGCTATTGCCAAAGCTCTCTTCTAGAATTTATCCTTGCAGGATATTTATATGAAAGGGTAACTCTTGTCTATGATTTATATTCAGAGGACTCAGTTCTGTTCCCTTCTCTGCGTGACCTTCATGTAACTACCTTGACCAACTGTTCTTTTTGTGGGTTTGACTTCATGGGCCATCCTCTGTAACTAAGAAAAGTAAGTGAAGTGAGATTTAATTTCCAGTGTGAGCTCAGACTTGGTTGAAGAAGAAAGTTGCTCACGTCTGCTGGCTTTCCCTTCCTTACAAGTTTTGTCTGGAGCTTTCGTGGCATCTGGTTTAGAAACAGGCTGATCAGGATCCCTGAAATCTGGACTGAGAAAGCTAGATGGTTTGCAACCACTTTCTACGGAAATATGTTTCTCCTACAAATGCTTTGATTGATACAGTCTTGGTTTGAATGTCTGCTGGAACTTCAAGGGCATTGGAGACCAGGGACTATTTACTAAATAAAAACTAATGAAAACCTGGTCTTATAAACTGAGTTAGATATCCCACAAACTCATATGCTGAAATTCTAATGCTAAGTATTTTAGAATATGACCTTTTTGGAAATAGGATCATGGCAGCTATAGTCAGGATAAGTGGGAATGAGGTCATGTTGGAGTAGACTAGGCCCCAAGCCCAGTTTGATTGATATCTTTATAAATAGGGTGAATTTTTTTTTAAAAAAGGAAAAAATGCTGTGTAGGCAGAGTCTTTATATTAAGGAGGAACATTAGATTCTTATGAGATTCTTGGAAACTCACACTTGTTGGTAAAGAAAATAGAATAACATACGGAAGATACTGAAAGATCTTCAGTAATTAAGAAATTTACATATTTCAAAATTAATTTTAAATAGAAAGATCACATTTTACTGCAACACATACAAATTTAGGAAACATTTTCCATGAGCTCTTCTTGAATAGACATCAAAAATGAGCTTCAAATAAAAGAACAAATGAACGGAAAGAGGCAAACAATAAGACTAGCAATAAGCATTAATATAGACTTAAAACTAAGACCAGGAGTTGGTTGAAAAAGAGGAGTACAGTTTTTTTGGGGGGGGCGGCATTTCCAAATTCCTTTTTAAAAAGCAAATGATACAAAACTGGACAGTAGATCAAGATTCTTTGGCAATTAATAGGGCAAAAGGTCACATCCTACATACAGTCCTATCTTGATGGGCACATCTGATCCTGATTCTTACACCAAGTTCCAATTTTGATTCAAATAGGCTAGAAGAGAGTAGCCTGGTATATTCTTTTTTTTCTTTTTTAAATTTTTTAAATTTTTAATTTTTATTAGTGAGACACCATGAGGTACAGTTGTAGACTTACAAATTTTGTGCTTGGGCTTCAGTTATACAATGATCAAATACCCATCCCTCCACCAGTGCCCATTTCCCACCACCACGGATCCCAGTATCCCCTCCATCCCTCCATCCCCCCCTGCCTCTGTGGCAGGGCATTTCCTTTTGTTCTTCATCCTTGCGCAGGGGCCATGCTAATCTTCTCTGTATCGTTCCAATTTTAGTATATGTGCTGCCGAAGCGAGCATGGCAATATTATTTTAGATAATAAAAGTGTGGAAACAAAATTTCTATGACCTTTGTGATAATAAGAGGACCACAGTTCTTCAGGGCATCTGATCTCTTATATGCTTTTGTTCTTTAGAGGAAGTCAAGAAGGGCAAAATAATTAGTCATGATTCTATTTCCAGCCTTCCATAAAACTTGAACCAACCACTAAATTTTATGTTATTTTTATGACTAATCATTCTTTTTTCTGTGTGTGTCATTGTAATTATTTTGAAATGTTCTTCTTTGATCCAGGTGCTCTGAGGTATGAGGTGGAAATGCTGCAAAGGACATAGAAAGACAATTTAGATGGCTCATTCTTTACCTTTTCTTTACACTATTAATTTGCATCTTGTATAGTTGTATAGTTGTATGCAATATGTTGTCCATTAATTTTCCTGCATTTGTCAGAATTTAAGATAAAAATAATAGTTTTTTAATTTTTCTTATAATCATTCCTATAACATAGAATAATTAGAAATATAGTATCACTCTATCACTGTCATTCTGTTGTTCATCAATTATTCAAGCGAGAGCCAGTAACGTCTCCTTTCGTCCAAGCCCTGAGATTTTTCTTTTTAATTTTTATTAGTGAAACACTATGAGGTACAGTTGTAGGCTTACAAATTTTTGTGCTTGTGTTTCAGTTATACAATGATAGAGTACCCATCCCTCCACCAGTGCCCATTCTCCACCACCACTGATTCTAGTATCCCTCCCACCTCCCATCCTCCCCCCATCCCACCCTGCCTCTGTGGCAGGGCATTCCCTTTTGTTCTCTCTCTTCTTTTGGGTGCTGTGGTTTGCAAAAGAGGCATTGAGTGGCAATCAATGTTGGGTCAGCATGCTTCTCCCATCTTGGGAGGATCCTCCCAACACCCTGTATTTGGTGCTCCCTTCTCTATCTAAGCTCCCTTTTCCCCTAACATTTATTGAGTTTGCAAAGATGAAAAAAAATTCCACTGGGCCCGCTCCAGAAAATCAATGAACAATGGGAGGACAGTGAAAGTGACAGTGACTCCTGTAAATCGGATATTCCATCTCCTCTCCTCCCCAGCCTGCTCTCACCCACCTTCCTCTCCCCTTCCTGCTCCTCTCCTCTCACCTTTCCCACCCTTCCCATCCCCTCCGCACCCCTCTCCCTTCTTCGTTGCCCTCCTGCATGTCCCTCTCTCCCTTCTCCTCCCCTCCCCTTGCTCCATCCTCCTCTCCCCACGCATCCTCCCTTTCCCACTCCTCACATCTCCCTTGCCCTTCCTTCCCTTCTTCTTGTTCCCTCCCCTTCCTCCTCCATCCTCCCTTGCTCTCTGCCTCTCCTCTCTCTCCCTCCTGTCGGCCTTATCTCTTCTCCTCCTCCCCTCCTCTCCATTCTCTTCCCCTCCGCCCTCCCTACTTACCCCACACCCAGCCGACTCTGGGCTTGCTTTTGGCTCTGCACTCAAGGGACACTCTCTCTTCTGGGACCACAAGAGGTGTCAGGGGATTTAGATCAGCAGCCCCTTCACTAAAGTGGATTTTGAAATAGAGCGCTAGAGATAGATATTAATTTTTTAAATAAAATTTTAAAAATGCACTTTTTAATATTTAATAATTAGTTTACAGAAAAAAAAACCTTTAACAGATTCCCCTAAATTTTTAACACTCTCAGGGCGGAAGGGGACAGAATCTGAGATAGATAAGGTGCTTACCTTGTGTGCAAGTACCCCTTGCCTACCCTTAGCAAATACGTGATCTCCAAAGCATCCCGAATTCACTCTGAGCACCCCAGCCCTGAAACAAACAAATGAACAAATAGCACACTCAATGACTTATTTTTTTTTCACTAATGAATCGATGAGTAACGGGATGTCAAGTGATCAAGTGATCAATGAATATTAGTCCACGCAACAGTCTTTGAGGAGCCCTGCTGTAGGAAATAAAAAGAGAGCTGAGGCCATGTCTCTATGTATCAATATCACAAATTGGTAACATACCTGTAAAAACTCTGGGTTGAAAGACAGTGATTTGCATTCATCAATAGTCAGTTGAATAATAAGAAAGAAACAGTAGGCTTTGAATGGTGTTGGTCTGAGACTTAAACTTGGTGTCTTTTGATTCCCTCCTTTTAGAGAATAGGCATGTTATGAAATGACTTAAAATTAGTTTTGTCACAGTAGGTAAAGTAAATTCATAAAATAAAATGAAGAAAATATAATATTATTTTCATGAAGTTGTTTGTACCTCTTTTGACAATAAATACGAAGCTTAATTTCTTTCTCAGTTTGAGTTGCTAAGCAACTTTTTAGAACTTAGTAGTCTCTGACTATTGATGTTTTTCCACAGTTTCTTGATTTCTGTCAAAGGTTGGACTTTAAACATTTTCTTGAATGTGAATCATTTCATTAAGAAAGTTAAATAGATACTTTTGGCAGCATTTGCAAAATTTAAAGCAATATGTCTTTGTCTGACTAAATTTTCAGGTTCTCTAGACTACACAAATTATTTATGCAGTCTATCTTTTGTAGAATAAAAAAAAGTTCTTAAAGGTGTCCATGTATTTCTTTAAAAAAATTTTGCTGGGGGCTAGAGCGATAGCACAGTGGGTAGACCATTTGCCTTGCACATGGCCTTGCATCCCATATGGTCCCTCGAGCACCTCCAGGAGGAATTACTGAGTGCAGAGCCAGGAGTAACCTCTGTGCATCCCCGGGTGTGACCCAAAAAACAAAGAACAACAACAAAATGATTGCTGCCCTGAATTGTATTAAATGTTGTTTATGTGAGAAGCCCGGCAAGCTACCGAGAATATCTTGGCCGCACGGCAAAGCCTGGCAAGCTCTCCATGATGTATTCGATATGCCAAACACAGTAACAAGTGTCACAATGAAGACATTACTGGGCCCGCTGGAGCAAATCGATGAACAACGGGAGGACCGTGATCTGTGACCGTGATGTGGTATAATATTTAAATTCAAGTATCCTCTCATCTTTGACAGTTTGTCCAAGTTCCATTGAATAGGAACATGAAAACATTCACATACAAATGGTCAGCATTAGATATAAAGTCCGATGTTTCTATTTCCCATTGGTAAAGCAACATTAATGACAATCTTAAGCACTCTAAGCACTGGGACAAGTAGTGACTGAAATAATTTCACTTAATCCTCATAACTAGTAATCAAGGTTAATGTGGGATTAGAACCTTATAGACTGAAATTGACAGACCTTTCATTGCATGAGGGATGAGGAGTGGAGAAACAAGTTTATCTAGGTATATGCAATGCTACATTTTCACACCTTTTTTCCATACTGCATCATGTATTATTAGAAGCCTCCCAAATATTTTATATTTCTAATCTTTATTATCTGGCACAAATTTTGACAGTGCAAGTGTGAAAATACCTTCTAAATAAAATTCCGAACTATCCACATTTCCTAGATCCACTGTTGTGGTTTTTTTTTTTACTTAAGTTTTTAATAGATCATACAAACCTGAATATTGAGAATTGAAGGTGACTTGGTTCATTTACTAATTGGGAAACCTATACTTAAATTTCTTGGAATTCATGGTCAGTGAGAATTTTAATTTTTATTATTTTAAAGAATGGAGATATATTTTTATAACTCTTTGGATAGTGCACAATACTATAAAATAGTTTATAAATGGATTTACTTTTATTAATGTTTTATTTTCTATGGCTTTGGAATATTTTTGTGATCTTATTTTTTTTTAACCTTTGTGGGAGGAGACAAATGAGAGCTGGAAAGAGGGACATGACAATTTTTTAAGTACCTTTGACATCTAATGTTTGACATCCAATGAAAACTGTGTTCATTTCAATTTGATATTCACTTTTCTTGAGTATCTGGATGTATCTGAGGTAAATCGATTTACTACAGAAGTTTGTGGACACAATAAAGGAATCTGTAATGTACTCATAGAGATAAATATTCAACTGTTGTGATACTAGAACAGTCACTCACCTAATCCTTCAACTCAGGTCACTGCTATATAAAATTCATGATAATTGGGCTTATATAGGGTAATTGCCTTGTGCACAGTTGGGCATCTAACTTATCTGCAGCACATTTATCTCCAGGAGGGTCAAATATACAACTCCTCCGCCACATGATGCTCGCTTTTCTCTATTATAGTTATTTTTGCTGGGAGTTGTAGGTTAAAGGCAACTCTGAGTATTGTCTTCTTTCAAACACAACATGAGTGCTTCTTTCACACATGATTACATGTTGCGCTAACACAGTTCTCATAAGTAAAGGTGTATAAGGTTCCTGAAAAAAGACTATTTTATGGAATCACTTGCATCGAATTTGTAGGCATAAATGTAATGTGACCCTTTCCTAAGATGAATGATTCCTTCTCCAAATGCTGATCATGGTAAAGAATAGTATCACTCTAAGTTGGACTTTTATTTGTTTGTTTGTTTGTCTGTTTGGGGTTTGTTCGGGTTTTGTTTTTGGAGTCACATCCAGCAGTGCAGAACTCACTTTTGGAGGTACTCAGGAGATCAGCAGTGCTGGGGATAGAGCATTGCCTTCTGCACACGAAGAATACACTTAGCCCACTGAGCTAACTCTTCAGCCCCTATAAGCTGAATTTTTGAAAATACCCTGAAAAATTCTCTACTATCCAAGGACAGATGTAAGCAGCAAATGGACCGACATGGAATGAAAATGGAATTTTGGAAATGAAATTTTTAGGCATGATGCTTTTATTTTTTACAACTTTTTATTTTTATTGAAAAACATTTAAGTGAGAAGTGTTTAATACTCTACTTTTTGGCTTATTTTTATTTTATTTTATTTGCTTATGTAATTTTTACACTTTTATAATTGCAAGTGAATAGCAAGTTATATAGAATTATCTGTTATTTAATTAGACCAATGGCAACTTGATGCACAAGGTTTAAATATTGTTAGCTTTGGCTAGCTAAACTCTCGACCAAATTTAGTGGTCTTGGAGGAAAAATGCA
>JAOXYA010488044.1:0-15616 GCA_028565675.1 Sorex palustris | reverse complement strand
TGGGGGGAGGGGGGGCGTCCATCCAGGGAATAGTGAATCCCAGAGGCAAGCATGACCCCGGCCCAGGCCAGGGACCCCCTTCTCCTTCTTTTTTTTTAACTGACTCAATCTCATTCATCATTATTGGTCGTTAAGATTTTCTATTGTTTTCTTGTTTTTTTCCCCTTACTTTTGAAGGCTTTTACTTCTTTTTCTTGCTTAATTGTTTTGGCTAGAACTGAAAGTAAGGAGGATTGGCATCCTTGTCTTGATTCTTATCTTAGAGGAAAGGATTTTAGTTCTTTTACCACTGAGTAAGATTTAGCAGAATTCATGTCACATATGACCTTTATTAGCTGAGAAACGTTTCTTTTATACCTAATTTGTCAAATATTTTAATCATAATAAAATGTTGTATTTTATCTAATGCTATTTATATATATACTGAGATTATCATATGATATTTCTCATTCGTTTTATTAATGTGGCATATTTCATTGATTTGCAGAAGTTGAATCATTCCTGCTTTCCTGGGACAAATTCTACTTGATTATGGTGGATGATTATTTTAACATCCTGGTGAATTTGGTTTTCTAGTATTTTGTTGAGGATTTTTATTATCAGGTATGTTATTTTTGTGATTCTCTTGGTTTACAGTATATATCTGATGTTGATATAAGACTGATGCAGAGCTTATAAAATGAACTGGGAGGGGTTCCCTTTTTTTTTTAATTTTGGGGAATAATTGAAATCATCTGGTCCTGGGCTGTAACTAATGTGTCAGAAGATTTTTTTTAACTGACTCAATCTCATTCATCATTATTGGTCGTTAAGATTTTCTATTGTTTTATGATTTATTCCTGCTAAGTTTCTAGGAATTGGTGCATTTATTCAAGCTTGTGAAGTTTGTTAGCATGTAATTATTCACAGTAATCTCATTCTTTCGTATGTCTGTGGCATCAGTTGTAATTTCTCATCTTTCATTTCTGATTTTGAGCTTTTCCTTCTTTGCTTGCATTCGGTCTGCTATGAGTTTGCAACAATTTCTGTTCATTTGCGGGCACAGTTGGACTGGCTTCAGTTGGAAAATACATCCATTTTTGAGTTTGATAGAAGGGCGCCTATTACATAGGATACAGTGTTTTTTGCTTCTTGGGAAAGCACCACATCTGGGTCAGGAGAGATAGTACAGTAGGTAGGGTGCTTGTCTTGCACATGGCCAACCTGGGTTTAATCCCTGGCACAACATACAGTCCCTTGAACCCTCCATAAGTGATGTCTGAGTGCAGAGTCAGGAGTAGTCCCAAAAACAAAATTAAAAAAAAAAAGAAATAAAACTCCACGACCTGCCTTTATGGCAGGCGCTTTTCTTCTTTTCCTCTTTCCTTTTATTTATTATGTTTTCCAGTACAGGTACCAAGAGGTCATCATTTTTGTCAGGATGTTCAGAATGTTTTCAGGAAGGTAAGGCTGGAGCAGCTTTTTTAACTGGGTGGCAGCTTTGGGGTGGGAACGTGACTACCGAGGCTTCCGGAAATTACAGGGCGGTATGGAGGTAGCCCATCCCGACCCCAAGAAAGCCTGGAGATTTCAGTCACAAAACCTGAATACCTGAATTTTCAGCCAATTATATGCATATATAATATAGAATAATATATTATAATAAGGGCTGGAGCAAAAACACAGCACGTAGGGTGTTTGCCTTGCACATGGCTGACCCGGGTTCAATTCCTCTATCCCTCTCAGAGAGCTCGGCAAGCTACCAGAGTATCCTGTAGAGTATCCTGTCTGCACGGCAGAGCCTGGTAAGCTCCCTATGGCGTATTTGATATGCCAAAAGCAGTAACAACAAGTCTCACAATAGAGACCTTACTGGTGCCCGCTCAAGCAAATTGATGAACAATGGGAGGACAGTGCTACAGTGCATATAAAAATAAATTGTATAATATATTATATAATTATATATACTATAAGTAATATATATTTTATATATATAATCTGGGACCAGGGCCATGGCACCAATTTGGATTGTGGAAGCAAGTGGCTGGCAGGGGCTCTGCTTGGTTGGGCACTCAGCTGACCTGGCCCCTCTGATTAAGCCTGGTCTGTTCAGCCTTATGCGGGTCTGAGATTAACTGCAGCTTTTGATCTTCTTCGAGGTTTATTTATGGTTCTCTGAAGTAATGCTGATAAATGAACTTGTATAGCTGAGTTGGAGGTGGTTTGTGAGCATGGATCCCACATACCTAACTTTTGGCTGTTTAATTTCTTGGGAAACTTGGTCCCCAGTTTCCGAGTCTGGCCAAAGACACAGCAGCAATCTGGGGGTATCAGGAAGCCTGAAGTTACCATCAGGCTGCTATGCATTCACCCTGCAGGTACAGGTTGAACTGCCGGGAGAACCACACTGCCTTGAATTTCACATCTTGGACTGTCCTTAAAAAGCGTTAATTTTTTTCAGAGTGAAGAAATATTAATGTTATTCCAAATATGTAAATTTACAAAATAAAACTCCATAAATTTTATTTGACATATTTTACATGAATCATAACAATTGCATATGTGGAATTGTCACACACTGTAACTTACGATGAAGTAAAATATGTAGCACTGGAATATATAAGCTAAACTTAACTTAGTTTATTGGCACTTTTGATGGAAGAGAATGCTATAGGAAGGAAGGAAGGAAGGAAGGAAGGAAGGAAGGAAGGAAGGAAGGAAGGAAGGAAGGAAGGAAGGATAGACATAAAGCCTAAAAGGCACTCAGATTTCAAAGTTGGTTATCTAGAATGATGATGCTGTAAATATTTTTAAGTTGAAGTATGATACTACTAAGAGTGATATGTTCTGTGAAATTTTGATTATTAAGTTAGAAGGGTTGGTGGGAACACCTGGGCGTTCTTAGCCATATTTCTGAGCTAGAGATCTGGAATTTATTTATGACGAGCTCATAGGGGACGTGAATATTAAGTAAAAGCTAGGAACGGCTTAGAAAGGAAACCTTCTGGAGCTAGAACACTAGAATGACACTGTCATTGAGAAAGAGGAAAAGGAAAGGATGGAGTTAAAAAAATGTTTGGTGGGGCTGGAGAGATAGCACTGCGGGTAGGGTGCTTGCCTTGCATACAGCGGACCCAGGTTTGATCACCAGCATCCCCTATGGTTATGCCCCACCCCACCCCAAGCACAACCAGGAGTAATTCCTGAGCATCACTGGGTGTGACTAAATGAAACAGAAAACAAAACAAAAAGTATTTGGAGAAGCAGGAGATAAAAACCCAGAAGCAAAAGGACGGCTTGTTTTCTGGTTTTATGCAAAAGACTGGCATTATTTTCTCAATTCAAAGATGATAGCTTTGAACAGGCACATAGTTTCATGTAGGATTTCCTTTAGTTTCTTGAAAATGAATTATTTCTGTTCAGAAATGTTAGATGTGTCCTAGAGACTATATGCATCCCTTTACTCCTGTCCCTTCCCAGCAAGTATATAAATTGAAAATATTGAAAGAGTATATTTAAAACCTACATAATTGGAAATTATTATGTAGGATATGGGATGCCCAGAAATTAGATTTGCACTGGAGTGTTTAAACTGATGGATTGCTGAAAGAATCAAGATTTCTAAATAAGTGTAGATGCCATGCAGTGAGAAAGAAAATCGTTTTTTATTTTAATCTTTGTGAAAAATAGCCTTTAGGAAGAGAAGTGTAAAAGGAGAACAGACAGGTCAACCCTGGGAATAGTTAGAAAAATATCAAGGATATAGAAGTGGGTTGGCAATTAGGATGTGATTCAGGGGATATTGAAGACTAGTCTGTAGTAGAGTTACTGAAAAATTTTATATTACTATTAAAATCATCATATAAAAAGTAATGGGAAGCTCATGTGAAAAATAGAGAGATACAAGAGTGAGGGACTTTGAAAATACCTGTAAACGGTTAACAACTGATAAAGTGCAATCTTGGAGTGTGTGTGTGTGTGTGTGTGTGTGTGTGTGTGTCTAAAAGTCCCAAAGAATAATTTTTACAAGAAGAAATAGTTTCTCAGAGTAAATAAAGAAGAAAGATAAATGGCGAAAAGCTACAGAAATGTGTATGTATACGTGTATGTTTCTCAAGGAAAAAGCAGTTTTATCTGCTGAGAGTATCTGCTGAGAGGTTTGCTGCCTATATTATGGTCTGGGACAGGAAGCTTCAAGGTTTAAAATTTTATTTGAACATACAGTGGAGAAAGGAGAGATGAAAAGGATATTAAAATGGTCTAAATGCTTTTTTGGGGCTGGAGCGATAGTGGGTAAGGCGTTTGCTTTGCGTGCAGCCGACCTGGGTTCAATACTCAGCATCCCATATGGTCCCCCGAGCACTGCCAGGAGTAATTCCTGAGTGCACGAGCCAAGAGTAACCCCTGTGAAACACCAGGTATGACTCAAAAACCAAAAAAAAATAAAAAAGCTTTTCTGAGCTTACATAAGTTCACAGTGGATACAACAACAACACCTTCCTCTAATGCTTTATTACATGTAACAATTCAGGAAAATAATATTGAAAGTAAAGGGGGGAGGGGAGAGACCTGACCAGGAGGAGAGAATTCAAAGGAATGAAGATAATGAAGATATTTCATTGTGGCAAAAGAATACACACATACACTGACCTATCTGTTCTGTTCTGAGGAAGGAGATAAGGGTAGTCTAGTGGATGTAATGAACTAAGGAATCTGGAAGGGACTCTAGGAACTAAAGGCTATGAAGAAATAAAAATAGGAAGCATGGCAGGGCCAAGGCAGGACCGTTGTGGTGTGGGGAGGGAGTAATATGTCCTTGATGCAATATGTTTGCAAGACAGTCTCCCTACATTGGAAATTGATGAGTTTGTGGAAATGTGCTCAAAAGGCAATGTACAACAAAGGAAAGCAAAAAAAAAAAAAAAGAGGGGGGTGTTCTAAAATGGTTCTCATTACCAGAACAAAGAAATGACGCCAAATTCCTCATTGTGGTTTCTGTAAGCCCTGGCTTCTTCAGGCTTGAGCAGCTTGGGCAGAGGAAGGGGGAGAAGAGCGGGGACAAGGGAGAGTTTCTGCCTTTACCCACACCCTGGAAACTTCAGCAGGATTCAAGCCACCTGGCACAGTGGCTACATCAGGTGACCTGGGTCCGGAGCTGGAGGGAGATTAAATGTGGTTCCCAGAGTTACCCCAGTCTGTGTAGTTGGAAAAGAGTAGGGAACAGGCTGGGTGCTGTTTACCAAAACCACTGGGAATTACTGTATTGCCCACTGGATGGAGCCCGGTACAGCCTCTGGGACATGGTCAGCCTCCTTCCAGGTGCCCCTTGAGGGAGAAGTACTAGCACTTCAGGATGGGGCAGTAAACATTGGGTTCAAAGCTTCCAGCTCTACGCAGGATTCCACAGGAACCTGACCTTTGGAGAGCAACTGATGGCTCGCATCAACACTGCGTTGGTGGAATCCTCACCCGGCAGATGATGGCCAAAACAGAGTTAGTTAGGAGAATAGAATAGAGCGAGGCCTTACTGTAGAGTGCACCTCTACAGACAAGTTCCAACCAAGATTCCACATCTACAGGTTGAGGAGATCAGGACACTAGTAAAATGTAGAGATAAGGGTTATCCTGACCAAGCAAGTCACGCAGGGGAGTTGTAACCTCCATCTAAAACCAGGAGATCAATCGCCGTCTTATTTCTGGATCAAGATTCCACAGATTGGGCTGGAGAGATTAGCATAGCAGGCAGTGCTAGGCAGTTCAGCTGACCCAGGTTTGATCCGCGACATCCCAAATGATCCCTGAGCACCACCAGGGGTGATCCCCAAGTACAGAGCCAGGAGTAAACTTTGGGCAGAGGCGTGATCCCAAACCTCCCCTGCAACCCCCAATCCCACAAAATCTCGAAGCATCTGGAGATGAAGGCACCTGTAGAGCTTTTTCTCCTCACTGACTAGGCTTTAGTTTACCACATGGTTGATCAGGTGATAGGCCATAGTCCGCTAAATCCCTGGACAGCATGGGCTAACAGCGTGGACTCTGGAGTCAGCTGGCCCGGGTAAACATTAAATCTTCACAGGCAATCCTTTTAGGAGTGCCACCATGTTATCTCTTCCAGGGAATGTCTGAAAAATCCCCCATTTCTTGAAAACTGCTCGTCTGTCCCTTTCTCTCACTTCCTTGATTGAATTGGTTTTTGAAAGTCCTTCTGGTGGGTAGGCTTCCCTGTCTGAGGGAAAGGTAGGGAAGTTACTTTCTTCAGCTAAACTTGGAACTCCCTCTCCCCAACCCCACCTAAGTTATCTCCTTTCCCCCACCAGCATGTGGAGTGCCTGGAGAGGATTGGTGGGTACAGATTGCTGAAGGGAAGATTTTATTTTCTGTCTGAACAAAGTTATCACTGCTTTGTTTTGTTTGGGGGCCACACCTGGCATTGTTCAGAGCTTACTCTTTGCTCTGTTCAGGGATCACTTTTGGGGGACTTGGGGGGTGCCAACGATCAAACTCAGGTAAGTCACATGCAAGGCAAATGTCCTACCCACTGTAATATCATTTTGGTTCCAGAATATTGCTATCAAACAGATAACTTCAATTTCACAATGTAGTGGAATCAGTGTATGATTTTCAGGTTTCTTTCTGTTATAAAAATGTTTTGGTTTTTATGTTTCTGATTTTGTTGGGAGTTTTGTGGGGGCTGGAACACAATGGCAGTGCTTAGGCACTACTCCCTATAGTGCTTTGAGTACCATGCAGTGCTTGGCATGGACCCCAGCCTGCCCGCCTAAGAAACAAGCATTTTAACCTGTTGAACTCCCTTGACAGCTCCCCAAAGAGGAGAAACCCTCTTTGCTAGACTCACTTTACAAGTCTACTGAAAATTTGTATCTGAGTAAGCATAACCAGCACCCATTTTACTAATTATTTAAAAAATGAATGTAATAATTTCACAAAATATGATCATGAACTGTCACTGTAATAGGAACCCCTTTCTTCCTTACCCCAGCAAGTCAGGTTGTAGGCTCATTTCTCCTGCTATGGGAATGGCAGGAATCATATTTTTAAAAAAAAAGCTACCAAAACCTGGCAAGCTAACGGTGAGACATTTACTGGGCCCGCTCGAGCAAATCAATGAATAATGGGAGGACAGGGCTACAGTGCTACCAAAATCTGCTCTCAAAAGAAGCCACCAAAGAACTGTTCTCAAAAGAACCCACCCAAAGGCCACACTAGGTGGTGTTCAGGACTTCCTTCTGGCTTTGTGCTTAGGGATCACATTTGGTGGGACCTGGGGGATCATGTGGGATGCTGGGGATTGAACCTCTGTTTACCGGCTACATGCAAGGAAGTACCCTACCCACTGGACTATTGCTCAGGGGCCCCCAAATCTGACGTCTTCTTTCCTCTCACTTTGCAAAACATAAATGACTGTCTAAATTTTTTTGTGAATTCTCTTCTCTCATAGCTGCAGAAGAAAGTGTCTTAGGTTCCAAGTGCAACTGAGTTCAACTTGTGGCCAACCATTTAGACAACAGAATATACGCCTCCATCAGCAAATGAAGGGTAACAAGACTGACAGCCAAAAGAAGAAATTCAATGAAAAAGTATGTAAGGTGTCTCTGCAGGGCGAGCTCTCTTCACGGTTAGTGTTTGTCTTCATTTATAAGTCCCCGGGGGATTGATTCTAACCCCATTCATCTGAATTGAAGTAGCATTTAGAGAAAGTAAACAGTGCTAGCAGAACAGAACAATCTAGAGTGTAACCTGAACAAATGTAAGTAAACCCATTTACTGATATGCTACCACTGAACTTCTCATGCTGGGGTAGGATTTACAGAGCAATCATTACAGTTTTACTCAACTGCAAAATTTCACAGTGAAAATTCGGGAACCAGGTTCTGAGGCACCTTTCCCCCCTATGGGTGGGTGGGAAGTTATTTTTATCTTTGTTGTTTTTGCTCCAACTGTCACTGTCACTGTCCTACCACTGTTAATCGATTTGCTCGAGCGTGTCCAGTAACGTCTCCATTCTGAGACTTGTTACTGTGTTTGGCATATTGAATACGTCACGGGGAGCTTGCCAGGCTTTCCCGGGCAGGCGAGATACTCTCGGTAGCTTGCTGAGCTCTCCAAGAGGGCCGGAGGAATCGAACCAGGGTCTGCCGGGCTGGCTGCGTGCAAGGCAAACACCCTACCACTGTGTTATTGCTCCAGCTCCAACTAGTTAGAGTAATATAGGTGTGGATTAATATTTGAGAAGTAGATTGTGGGGGTACTACCCCCCAACCCCCAAAAGAAAACTTGCAATGTATCAGAATTGGGTTCTGTGTGACCAGGAAAATGTTATCTGGGCCTTGGGTTTTCCAGCTGTCAAATTAGCATCAACACCTATGCTTGAGTGAAGAAAATCTATATTTAAAACACCTGGCACACAACTGACCCTTGAGGCTATTTCCTCCCTTTCAGGTTACCCCTGGCAGTTTGGAGGGAAATCAAGCCCAGACACCTGTGGAGTGGGCCTGACCCAGGTCTGGAAGCTGATGGCCTTCAATTCTCTGAACTCCTAGCAATAATCTCATTAAGAACGCCGGAATCCAGCGGAACCCTGGAAGCTCCTGGTGGAAGATCTTTTGCTTCGTCCCCACTCCTTCCAAATCCTGCTTCTCATTGTGCATTTTCCTTTGAGAACAACCTTCTCCTACGAGCCCCTGTGATTTGCCCAGGAAGAAGCCTATTCCTTTCAGCCCATTACGCAGGTAAAGCAAGTCACCTTCAAGTACTCAGCTCCTGTGGTCTGATGCCACACTCAGCCTCTGGATGTGCTAACACGGTGTCCCCAGGGAACAGTGACCAATACACACACACACACACACACACACACACACACACAGATATGGCCAGCAGTCTGGGCTCGAAGGGGCCCTCCCTGTCAGGAACTCCTCTTTCTCCCCTTCCTCGTCTCTTTTTTTTTTTTTTTTTGCTGCCACCAAATCTCAGCCAGGCTTCTGGGCCCAGTGGCTTGAGGCCACACAGACAGGCCAATGTCCCCCAACCGGTGGAGAACTCTCCCAGGAAGAAAAACTTAGCGGTGAGTTGCAAGGGCCAAAAGGTCAGGAGGTGGGGGGGAGGGAGGACAGGCAGCTGCTGGATTTCCCTCCCCCCACCTCACCCCTGCACTGACGAGTGGGGGCCAGGCTGGGCGAGGGGACTGTGGGACTTGGGATCTGCGGGGGGTTTGGGGAGGTGGGGGAGGGGCGCGGACATGGCAGGTGCCCTCGGGTGGGGCAGCTGGGTGCCCCCTCTATTGCCTATGGGGCGCTCCAGGCTCATTCCCCTGCTTCTTCTGCACAGCTGGGAGATGGGGGGAGGGGGCAGATGACCTTGATGCTCGAGTTGGGGAGCTACCATCTACCGCCAACCATGCGGGATTCCTGTGCAAAGAGACTGGGGTGGCCCGAGAATTTGGAGTATGGCTGAACCCCATATTGGAAGGAAAGATTCTCAAGTTCTAGTGTAACCCATCTTCTGGGAAACCCTCAATGGGCAGGAAGGGCCACCTGGTGGCGGGTCCCCAGGGACTTGGGGAGCAATGGAGAGGGGCATGGCTGTCCCAGAACCTTAGCAGACCCCACCCGGAGGAACTGGGGGCTTGGGGTGGAACCTAGCATTGGTCGCTTCCCACACCCTTAACTAAGAGCCACCCGGGCTCTGGTCCTGTGACCTGGCTCCTACCCCACTATAGACTGCAATTTCAGGTGCCCCCATTCTGTGGAGTGAAAGTGAAGTGACAACTCTTACAACTCAGAGTCACAGTATTGAATGTCTGTTTGGTCACTTTGAATGAAAAATCTCCAAGTGTTCTGGGAAAGGCTGGCACCACTCCCAGTGTGTGGTCCGGGCCTGACCTTTTTCACCCGTGGCACCTGCCAAAAGCACCAGGAGTGGGTCTTGGTTCTGTGTTGGCCCCTGGAGGCCATCTAAGGGTCCCTATTGGCAGGGATGTTTGTAAAGTGTCCTCCTGGAATTTGCTGGAGTGTCCAGGTAAGGAATGCAGAGGTAGGAGGGTTGTGTGTGTGTGTGTGTGTGTGTGTGTGTCTGTGTGTTTCGAACTTGATGGGATTGTTGAACACATATGAAGCATAAGTGTTTCCTCATTTCTAAAGTGGCCCCTGAGAAGTTGTTGCAGAGATAAGAAAGCATAGAATATGTGGAAGTATTGTGTGGGAGACGTCAGAATGTTGATAGAAATGTCTGGTGCCTGGCAACCAAAGGAGGACCTCCTCGGTTCAGCAGGGAGGTGTGGATGAAGTGAGAGCGGCTGATGTTTCAGTGTCCCCTGGAAAGGAGAATGCTGATTTATTTCCAGGTGGTTCAGTCTGTAGCAGTGCTCATGCAAATTGTATCTTAGGACTTCACTCTCGCCCTGGTGAAAAGTAACCAAGGTGACCGTGTGCAATATGCATCAGATGCCGCTCATTTTCTCCAAGACCAAAGGCTGTGGATTATTTCCATTTAAGCAAATCAAAAGTCAAGATTCAGCTGTGGCGCCCCTTCACAGACTCTGTCTGCTTGCATTTTGCTCATGGAGAATTTCTGTTCCATTATTGAACATGTTTTTTTCTGTTGAGGCTATGGATGGATGGGGTGTTCTTGAAAAACAAAGAGGAATAAAGCGCTGGGCATTTTTTTTAGCTGTTTCATTTTGGTTTTGTCTAGTTTTATCTAGAGGAAGAGAATGGATATAAAAATAGACCACAGCACAACCTGGTTACAATGATGACTAAGGTGGAGGCTGAGAAAAGGATCCTGTGGTCCAGAGGAGAGAGTCCTCAGGGGAAGTGCATGCCTCAGAAGTGAGATGGAACTGGGCAAAGTATATCTTCATGACTGGAGAGATAGGATGGCACTAAGGCACTTGCCTTGCATGAGACTGACCCTGGTTCCATCCCCATCACCGCTGGTCATGGTCCAAATCTCTCTTCCTCTTCTCCCTTCACCATGTATTCTCAAAGGGTTTTCACAGGGGCACCTCATTCCTGTGGAAATGCTTTGAGAATTTAGAATTCTGTACGCAGCGAAATCTGTGTTGTATTTTAATCTGCTAAACATCAATAGTCAAATGTTGACAATCTAAAGTAGAAAACAACTTTTGGTGTTATGATGGCTTTGCCAAGGGCTGGAGCCATAGCACAGCGGTAGGGCTTTTGCCTTACTAGCGGCCAACATGGCCAACCCGAGTTCGATTCCTCTGCCCCTCTAGGAGAGCCTGGCAAGCTACCGAGAGTATCTCGCCCGCCTGGCAGAGCCTGGCAAGCTACCCGTGACGTATTTGATATGCCAAACACAGTAACAACAGGTCTCATGATGGAGATGTTACTGGGCCCGCTCGAGCAAATCGATGAAAAACGGAAGGACCATGACCATGATGGCTTTGCCAAAAATTTACTAGACTTTTTATTATTGTATCTTTGTCAAATGATAACCAGTCTTGTTTTCATCCCAGCTGTGTAATAATGCAAATCCAAAATAAACCTTAGTAAGCACACAAACACAATTTAAGTTGTGTTTTTACTTCATATTTTGTTCTGTTTAAAAATAATATCCATCTACTATCCACTAGATTAAGAAAGGTTAAAACAGATAGTGAGTCATCATCACAAATTGACTTTTACTGATTTAATAATTTTATTTGCCATTCTCTTAAATTTTGTTGGACCAAGTAATAGGAAATGAATTTGTTATATCCCTGACAAGGAGGTAGGCTGGGAGATGCTTAGAACCTGGGGATATTGGTGGAGAGAAAGGGGAACTGGTGGTGGGATTGATGTTGTGATGTTGTTTGCCTAAAAGCAACTCTATTATGAACAACTTTTTAAATAACAGTGTCTCAATAAACATTCCTGGAAAAAAATATCGAAAGTCCTGGAAAGATAGTATAGTGGGCAAGGCTATTTCCTTGCACACAGTTGACCTGGGTTTGATCCCCACCATCACATATGGTTCTCTGAGTCCCAGGAATAATCTCTGAGCACAGAGCCAGGAGTGAGCCCTGAGCACAACTGGGTGTGGCTTACTTACCGCCCCTCCCCCCAAAATATAATATTCAGGACCAGAGACATAGCATAGCGGGTAAGGCCCTTACCTGTGTGCAATTGCCTAGGCTCAATTGTAGGCACCATATATGGTCCCCCAAGCACTGCCAGGAGTAAACCTAGAGCACAACCACATGTGGCCCCAAACACCAAAACAATACAAATAATATTCAGATGAAGTTTTTTAATTTTTTGCACTTCTTGAAAATTGTTTGCAGGTGAGGGGCAGAGAGATTATAAGGATTAAGGCAGATGTAACAGACTCCAGTTCAATCCCTGGCACAACATGTCCCCCAAGCATTAGCAGGTACAGGCCTGGAGAGCCTGGAGCACCAGCAGTTTGACCAGGGTAATTCCCAGCCCTGCAAGGGCCCAGGCAGCCAGCACCATATCCTCGGACATAACCTAATTGGCCAAGAGTTGCAAGGAGAGGATCCCAGGCCTCCTGAGCACTACGTTGAAGCTCTCCTTCTGGCCCAGTCCAGGTCCCAGGAAACTCAGGGTCAGCTCGTTACTCAGGATCACCAATCTTGTACCCCGGGTTAAGATTCCCCCTGACCCGGAAGCGAAAGAGGAGGGAGAGGGCTACGCAACTGCACATTTCTTCCTTTCTCAATAACTCACCATGAGCATACAAAGACATTCTAACTGTAGAATGAAAGATATTCTAACTGTAGAATGTAAACAAAAACACACAAGGAACAACTCCAGACTGCAAAAAGCAACACAGAACCCCACCAGGCTGAATGAAGGTGGTAGCCCAGAAGACTCAACCAGTAATAAGTTATGTAACTCTCTGATAAAAATTTAGAGAGAAATTGTTGAGAATGTCTGAGGAGCTCAAAGAAACAATGAATGAACTGTCAATGAAACCCTCCTCCCAAAACAGTTGTGTTTGGTTGATGGGGGGTTGGGGGGGGTTCCCATTGTGAAGACAATGTAAATTTTAACCCTTAGGAGCACAAACAGTAAACCTGAGAAGAATAAGAAGATAGAGGTTAGGAGCCAAGAGGAGTTTGCTCAAAATGATGGTAGAAAAAAGCAAAATAAGCTCATTCAGGAAGACACAGAAAAACAGGGATGGTAACCCAAGCTTGGATGCCATCTCACTGACTCTTGATTGTCTTACACGTCTTGATGAATTGTGTCAGAGTTATTTCTGAACATGAAAGAGTTAAAGCTTCCACTGCCTGCCCTGTCTGTATTTAAAACAAAACAAACATGACCTTAAGCAAGGACCCTGACTCAATGGATCTGCACATTTTTAAAATGCAGCTAATAGTATAACCGTTAGAAACTTCTGAGGATTGGCAGCTGGGAGAGTTAGGAGGCCCCCATGGGGAGTGAACTCTACTCTAGTTCCATCTCAGTTCCCTTGATCTTACAGAAGTCCTAGGAATTTGGGCAGATGGCATAGCACTCCTTTTCCAATTGGAGAAACTTGCATTGGGGGCCAGATTGACTTGCTGAGAGGTATTGGGCAGCTAAACGCAAGTGAGAAAGTCTGCCTTTGGGAAATAGCTCTAACTCTAGGAAACGACTCCTTAGTCCCTGCTGTGGCTGTCTCTTATCGCTGAGGATGACAGCCTGGAGTTGAAAGGAACAAAGGCTGAAATCCTGTGTGTCTATTTCTCACACCATCAGCCAGTGATTCTCCAGTTCTCATTGTGGACTTCTTTGAAAATTACATTTTCCTCTCAGAGGCTTTTGGATGGGAGTTGGTTCCTGCTCAGAGGGTCGGAAGAGGCAGAAGAAAAATCATAAAGAATCCTATATGATTTTAAGAGTTTCCAAAGAGGGAACCCCTCTCTTCAACTCCCAGTGATGTGTTGTAATGTCACCAGACAAAGAGTCAGCTTTATTGCTCAGCAACTCAATTGCTTTCATCTGCAGCTGGTGGGACTGAGGCAGAAATAGTATTTCCTCATCTAGCCCCTTTCACATGTGTCTGGTCCCCAGAGAGAGGGGAGGGGACCGTGCCTTTGTACAGAGTGCTCAAGGATGTGGGTCAGATTTTAATTAGAACATTAATTGGGAATTTGCAATGGGAGAGTATGACCAAGAACCTCCTCATTGTGAAAGAAGGACACAGCACAGAGGGAAAATGTTATCAAGAGAAACACACGAAATGCTTGTATTTTTTTTTCTTCCAAAGGAGCAGCTTTGATCTTCACAGATCATCTTTCAACTTTCTGAGTCGGAAGGCCCCCAAGTTCTTCTCTCTCAGTTTAGCTTTGGGGGTAGGGCACTCAAGCAGAGCTCAGGGCATCAATGGGACCATTCTCAGTGATACTCCATGGACTGTGTAGGTCTGACAATTCAGTGTTTGGACCCAGTAGTGCTGTGGGTTGCCAGGGTCACTGAAGTACCATCTATATGTGTCAAATACTATCACAGTGGCTCTGTCTGGGACTCCTAGTGCCTCCACTGAGTGTGAAGTTCAGTACACAGCCAAGGTGTTGAAGTACCACAACTAAAGCATACAAGCCCTTTAGCATCACTGCTATCAATAAAGGTGTAAGATAAATGCCATGTGAGCACCATGGAAGAGTGTATGAGCACTGCAACCAAATGTGGCTTCCCCCAATTAGCATCATAAGCAAAAGCTTGTGTGTGACACCCCTAGTCAGCACAATAGCAAAGGCAATGGGAGGGGGGAAGGCTAAGGTAGGTTTGATGATTGGCAACCTGCAGGGAATGAGAGACTGTTAGTGGCAGAGTAAAATTTCTCTGTCCATTACTCCATGATATTTACAAGGTATGATAGAGAATTTAGAGTGACTATATTAAGTAATCAAATACATTTACTAAATTTATCCAAAAGACCTGGGAAAGTTGACGTTAGTGCTCTTACTAGCTCTTATCCAGGTACAAATTATTGCCTCACTTTATTGGACTGGGGGGCTTTCTTCTTGTGTTTTGTGGTCACACTTGGTTATTGCTCAGGAACTACTCCTGGCTTTGTGCTCTGGGGTGACTCCAGGAAATGCTTAAGAGAGCATGTGGTGCCAGGGATTGAACCCTGATCTCCTGTATGGGTAGCATGCATTCAGCCTGCCGGGAAATTCCTCAAGGCTGATATGAAGAGATATTGCAGGGGTTAAGGTGCATGAGTTACCTGTAGACAACCTTGCTTTGAGTCTATGCACTGTGTGGTTCCCTGGGCAGTAGGTAGAACCCTGGAATCTTGGGGTTCCTCAGGTCATCCCTAGTCCTGTTGCACCCATGTAGCAAGACACTAAACCATGCTCTAGTTGACTGAGAATTTCCAGGAGAAATCAATAGCCCTCTGAGGATCACTTGGGAGGAAACAAACAAACAAACAAAAAACAAAGATTAAACCTTAGCCCCAAATGTCACATGGCCATGTATGTATTTGGAAATTGAATCTAAGACTCTGAATAGAGCATCCAAAACAATGCATTGAACATGTGATTCTGTATTATGGGGGAATTTGAAAGGAGCTAGGAAGGGTAGGAAGGAGTTAATTAACTTGCAAAATTGCTTTCTGTAAACAGTTCAGCAGCCTTGAGGTTACAAAATTGGATTGA
>JAOXYA010488043.1:0-29710 GCA_028565675.1 Sorex palustris | reverse complement strand
TGTGTTAAGTCCTTGCGCTTCTGGGGGGCCGTGTCCGTGCTGGAGAACCGCCCGTCGGGGGCAGCTGGCTTTGCCCCTGACCCCCGGCACAAACCTGCTTTCCACGAGCCTCCCGTGCGGCCACCATCTTCCTTTCCAGGGCTAAGAGGTCTCTTAAAATCATAATATCTTGGGTGGTGAAAGAATATTTTTTTTTTCAACTTCAGTATGATTGAAAATAAGCCACCAGTTTTGTTTTTTCATCATTAAGTTACATAACTTCCCAATGAATTTTTTTACTTTTATTTTCTATTGAACATTGTGTGCTGATCTCAGGAAGCATTTTGCTGCTTGACTCTTTCTATTTTGTTTTTGTTTTTGGACCACAACTGGCGATACGCAGGGGTTATTTCTAACTATGCTCAGGAATTCAACCGGGTGGGCTCGGAGAACCATATGAGATGTCAGGGATGGAATCTGGGTTGGCTGTGTGTAAGGCATGTGCCTACCTGTACTAGCCCATGGACTCTCTCTCTTATCCTTCCTTCCACCCTTCCTTTTCTTGGATACTTCTTTTGGGATCTGTTCACACATTTATCTGGGCTGCTTCCTATTCATTATCCTTATGCATCACTTTAGATCACCTTGGTATCTCAGTATCGTAGTATCTTAGTAGCTCTCGTAGAGCCAGTGTTCTTGAGTACTCGTGAGCATACCCCAGTATTCTTGAGCACTTGAGCATACCCTGCGCTGGAGAGGGACCAAAGTATTTCCAGTGTTGGGTCTCTTTGTTTGATACTCCCTGCTTTGACAGGGATGTGCTGTCTCAGCCTGCATGTTTGTGAGAAAGTTCTTTCACTGTTTTAATTTTCTAATCTCTGAAATGGAAGTAACTACATTATATAGACTTATGAAGAGGAAATGTTCACCTATCTAAAACCTTTATTTTGTTGCCTGGCATATGTGTGTATTGATAAATATTAACTATTGGTATATGAGAAGATCTCTTCTAACGAGGTGGTATGATCTGGCTGTAGTGTTTTTCCTACAAGGGAAATGGAAGAGATTTTAGTTTATTTCCGTTTCTCTTAGGTTGAGATTTATAAAAATAAAGTGACTCCTTCCCTCCTTCTCTCCCTCCATCCCTCATTCCTCCCTTCCTCATTCCTCCCTCCTTGATTCCTCCCTCCCTTTCTTCCTTTCTCTTTTCTCTGCAGTAAGTAAATGTTGCTAAATACTCCCCATTGCATCTTTTGTATAAGCAGGCAGTGATATTAGTATCATTACTTTTGGAAATAAATGGTAAATGCTTGGCAGTTACTCACCCGAGAAATATTTCAACTTCCCAGCTATTTAAATTATGAAAGTGTTTCAGTGTGTTTAGTCCTGATTATAAAGTTGCATAGTACTGCAGTAGAATAACATGAAGCAAGTTTTTCTTTCATATATTTTTTTTCAAGATTTAGAGTTTAATTCATTCAAAAACAAAAGGTCGTATTTCTTTAATCTGAAGACATTGCCTAATAAGCCAGCCTGACTCACCCTTAGGCTGAGTAGCCAGGAACACTTAATAGTGCTGGAATTATTTCTTGCAGTTGGTTTATCCAAAATAGAACCACAGGGTCAGAGAAAAACCGCTTAAAAGCTGCTTATACCTGGTCAAACTGCTTTTCAGAAAGCTTAGAAAGCATCCTTAAAACTTAATACCCCAAAGTCATTGAGTGCTTTTGGAAATTGGTCTCTTTAAAATTTAATTTTGACAGAAGAATAGTATTTATTAAGGAAACAGGAACCTGAGGAAATGGGGTTAATTTGTGGTAGGAGTTTTAGTTTCATCTGAAAAAGTTTTTAATATTGAAAGTTACCAGATCTACATGACTGAAACAGATGAGACCAGCAGGAAATAGCTGTCTGGTAGTTGGGTTTTTTAGTCATTATTTCATCCCCCTGTACTCAGTGCCATCCTCTGTTGGGATGCCTCTTGGCCTTCACGGGCGGACTAGAAAATGACCTTTTTTTTTTTTTTTCTTTTTTGATCATACCCGGCAATGCTCAGGGGTTACTCCTGGCTCTGCACTCAGGAGTCACTCCTGGTGGTGCTCAGGGACCATATGGGATGCTGGGAATCAAACTCGGGTCGGTCATGTGCAAGGCAAATGCCTTACCCGCTGTGCTATTGCTCCAGCCCCAAAAATGACCTCTTGAGAGGCCAGCACTGTTGTCCATGAAGAAGGCAAGAGAAGCACCGGATAATAAACAGGGATTGACAAAACAAGTTTCATTAAACAGAAAGGCCCTTTTTTTCACCCTGAAGAGATGTGTGTTTTGGTAATGAAAAACTTTGTTGTAGATGCCTGTTTGGCAGTTATTCATTGTACCTCAAAAATCTTTAACAGGGGCTGGAGTGATAGTATAGCAGGTAGGTGCTTGCCTCGCAAGTGGCTGATGCATGTTTGTTCCCTGGCACCCTCTGTAGCCTCCCAGTCCCTACCATAAGTGATCCCTAGTGCAGAGCCAGTAGTAAGCCCTGAGCACCACCAGGTGTCGCCCAAAACCACCACCACCACAAAACCACACAACAACCACCACACAACCCAAACCGAAAAACAACCTCAAAACCAAAGTATTAACAAATGACTCCTTTGCCTTGTGTTTATCCTACACAAAATTGAGGTGGTACCATGGTTTCTGGGATGTTGGTGTCAAAATGAACTAGGTAATTTTGTATAATTTATAAAAAGAAGACTAGCATTACTTCTTACTCCCATCATTACAAGGTTTGTCCATTCCGATTTGTGTTTGTGTAGAACTTTTCACGTAGACTCCTTTTTATAAGTACCCGGAGAGTTAATTTGGAATCAACTTTTCTTTTTGCCTGGTGTTGGGGCAGGCACAGGAGAGAAGGTGACTTTTGCCTAACTCAGGAGCAGGGCCTTGGCCGTTGGGGGCTCTTCTCCCCCCTTCTCTGAAACTGTTTTGGTTTTGGCCCATCCCGAACCTGGGAGCTCCTCCCAGTGTTCTTTGGCCAGCTGTAAGAGCATCGCAGGTGCATCGTTCTTAGCCTGCAGTGCTGGGGATTCCCTGCACTATCCTGGCTGGTCAGGGCCCCCCATCAGAGATACTTGGAAACCCTGTGATGCCCAGGATTAAACACCCCTCCCTCTTTCCCCCTCCCCTGTCAGAAACATGTAAGGCTGAACCTTAACCACTCCCTCTCTTGTAATGTTTATTCTATTTGTTTTCCTGGCATATAGCCTTAAATTATTAATTTGGAGTTAAGATTGTCTGAACTGTCTCAGGGCTTCTGCAAATTTTACATTTTTTTGTGGGCATGTATGATATATATATATATATATATATATGAATTTGGTTTTATGGCCACACCTAGCTGTGTTCTGGGCTTATTCCTGGTGCATTTCTGGCAGGGCTGGTGGTGCCAGCCTGCTGTACTGGCTCAGCCCCCAGAAGTATGGGAAATCAAACTCATCTTCTGGATGCCCTCAATGATCCTGGCGGATTAAGTTGCCTTGCTCATGAAAGTTGCTAGCTAATAATCTTGAATGGGCTTCTTGCCCTCTGCTTTTGAGAACTGGTCTCAGATAGCACCTTACAAGATCCTGTGGTAGCGCCTTTAAATGCCAGAATCAGCAGCTTGGAGTGGTTGCTCCTGTCTCTCAAGGCACAAATGAGAGGCTTTAAGTAAGCATCAAGGGTAGGAATTGACCAGGGGTGGGGGTGGGGGTGGGGGGGACGGGGAGTGTAGAGGCTGGCTGCAGGGAGACGATTTAGCTTAGCTATTAACGGTTGTGTTTTAAGAGCTGAATCTCTAGGCAAAATTGCGGATTGGAAGAATCCACACGTTAGGAATTAAAACTCAATTTTAAGAACAGGGAGGGTCTCATTAATTTCCATTTAGGCTGTATAGCAGCCATAATAATCAAAACATATTTTGGGGCCTTTGTGATAGTTATTATTATATTCTGGGCCTAAGTGAACAGTATCTGCACCTCTGAGATTAAAATTAGAATTTGAATGGTGCTTCATGCTTCCCCTGGGGAATGCCCTGAGCTATTGCATTTCTTTGCAGGAATGAAGTTGCTGCTGCGTATGGAAGATAGGACTTGAAAAGACAAACTGCCTTAGAAGGATGAATGATAAATGTTTGTCCCAATGCTCAAGACCTTTATCAGAATCTGCTCTCTTTTCATGTAAAATTTTATATTCTAGTGATTGAATCTGGAGAATCGCTCACTAGATTGTGCTTTTCAATAATTTCTCCAGTGTTGGGGCGTGGATAGCATGCAGGGGCCTTTCTTTCAGAGTGTAGCACTGTAGCACTGTCCTCTCGTTGTTCATCTATTTGCTCGAGTGGTCTCAGTAACGTCTCCATCGTGAGGCTTGTTGTCACTGTGTTTGGCATATCCAATACTTCACGGGCAGTTTGCCAGGCTTTGCCGTGCAGGCGAGATACTCCCGGTATTTATTTCAGAAGGGTCACTAGTTGTGTTTTTTGAAACCACAGGAGGAGCTTGGAGCCCTGAGCACTGAGCTCAGAGGCCAGAATCATGGATTGGGTCCATTTTTGGATTTCTGTGTCTTTTGGGGGTAGGCAAATAAGGTGCTTTATAGTAAATAGGCCTGCTTCTTCATCAAGTTTTGCATGATTATTAGGGAATTATTGTCACTCGCTATGGAATTAGTTCAGAGACATTTAAATGCACTCAGAGTCAAGATTTGCTTCATTATACAATTTTCTTTCATGCTTGCATCTTTGCTTTTGGCTGAAATTGTCTTAAAGTCAAAATGTTATCTTGAACTATTTTAGTGAAATAATAACAGGAACTGTTTAATTTTAGTAAAATGGCATTAAACCAACTTCTTTTATAATAGATATGAACCAGTAATTGATGTTTGTTTATAAATTTTATCAATTCCATCTGGAAGTATATAGTTGGAACTCTGTTAACAGAAGCAAAATTGTTTATTAACTTTGTATTTTGATTATATTTAGTAATGCTGATTTTTAGGATAAATAGAACTTACTGTGGGTTTGCGTTTCTCATTTTGCACATTTAAGTCTCTGCAGTGGTTTTTTTTTTTTTCCACTGACTTTCTATTTCAGAGCAAGTTTCTGAGTAACAGAATGTAAGGAAGGTAACTTCAAATTTCATTGGTTTACGTTTTATCTTCTTTTTTTTGATTCACTCTGTCACTGTCACTGTCCTTCCGTTGTTTATCTATTTGCTTGAGTGGGCACCAGTAACGTCTAACAACAAGTTGTGAGACCTATTGTTACTGTTTTGGCATATCAGATACGTCACAGGTAGCTTGCCAGGCTTTGCCATGCAGGCGAGATACTCTTGGTAGCTTGCTGGGCTCTACTAGGGGGGCGGAATCGAACTCGGATCAGCTGCATGCAAGGCAGACGCCTACCCGCTGTGCTATCGTTCCAGCCCATTCACTCTGTAGTCTTCTAAGAATCACTGAGAACAGTGATTTTTCAACCACCATTGCAAGGTGGTCCACAGGTGTAGTAAAGCTGAAAATCACTGGCTTGCCAACCATTCTAAGAACTGGCTTGTGGGCTTGGATGCAGGATGGATCCTAGTCCTCGGGTGTGAAAGGGTTGAAGGATGCTGGTATAGAGGACTAACATAATAATAAAGTGAACTCTGATGAGTCACAGAAGTAGAGTGATAGAGGGAATTCCTATGACCTGATGCTCAGCTTCATATGTGGACCATCCTCCCTTCTGTATTGGTTTGGCATAGACTCCAGCTTCCATGAGGGATTGGCATTTTCAGGTGAAAAGTGTATTATTGGGAATCCTCTTACCTTTTGCTGTTGCTGGATATCATGAATAGACAGGCACCAAGGGCAGTCTGGGGCTTAGAACCACTTTGAGTTATTTTGAATGTCTGTAGCTGAGCTCTGTGAGTATCTTCTAAAATGTAACAGAATTTGTGTGTTGTCTTGAAGTTAATTAGCATCCTGCTTTCTTCCCAGAAAATTTTAAGATATGTTTTAAAAAAAAAGTAAATGCTGTGGTATTTATAAAGAGAGAAAGAAATTAGTGGAAAGGGTAAATGACATGACCCACAGAGTATATGACACGAGCATGTTGCAAGGTTGCTGGCACTGATCAAAGGTGTGTTCTAGAATTTTTTTGTGGCCAAAATAAAAAAGAAACAGTCAGTTTTATGTTGTCCGTAAGACTTCTGTCTGTCACTGAAGAACTTTTTTCATGGTGACAGGTGGAGGTGGTGTCATAACCCTGATGGCTGATAGGACATTTCACAGCACTTTGGCTTACAGATGTAATGCTCAGCAGTAGGTGTAGTTTATTCAGTTCCAACATATATATTAGGCACCGGGCCTGGTGGCTTTATTTCATTTAATCTTTAGCACATCCACGCTCTTCTTAGATGTCATTAACTCCGTTTTTCATATGAAGTCATTGAAATTCAAAGAAGAAATTTGCTGAAGTTAGATTGTTAGAGATACTTGTGTCTAGATAAGTAAATCGTTGATTTACGTTTTATATGGTGTAGGTTTTAGTATCTAGTTACTATGGGGAGGTGGGAGTTTGAAAGACCCTAGAATATCTTTAGAGCATCGTCTCACTGGAAATATGATCACATTCCACTGTACAAGATCGCGGGCCATGGTTTGCGCTACATGTTCATGATTGTTTTGCTGTTTCATTGCCCCTTGCCAGTTCTGCATTTCATTCTGTTTATTTTTATATAGAAAGAAAAGGAGCAGCAAGAAGAGAAAGCCCTTTTGCTCAGGAACTCACTAAAGAATGAAGCCAGTGAGCGACGAGCTATGATAACTCCTGCTCTCCGAGAAGCTCTTACGAAACAAGGTGAACATTCTCAGGACTTGTTGCTCTAAGCAGTTGGAAGAGGAAGTGGAAACCGGGGGAAGGATTTTGTAGCCTTTCGCTAAGTGATGGTGGCAGCAGGGGCAGCTAAGGGTCTCCTTGTGTGTATGAGCTTCTGTTTTTGTTGTCTGCCTGGCCAGTGGATTCCCTCCTTTCTTGGTCTACTGGGTTGATGTGCAGATAGAAAATGTTGTCACTGACTTCTCTGCAAATCACCCTCCATTAAGGGGAAGTGATCAAACCTAGAAAAGGCTTGTATGATAGTAGACTAATTAGTTTGAAGTGTTTCACATAAAAGCAGATCTGGATATGGTTCTGTTTCACTAAGAGAAATGAACACATAACTGTATTGGGTTTTTTGTTTGTTTGTTTGTTTGTTTGTTTTTTTGTTTTCGAGGGGAGTAGCTGTGCTCTGGGCTTATTCTTGGTTCTGTGCTCAGAGATCACTCCTGAGGGACCATATGGGATTCCATCTCTGGAAACCATGGGCAAGGTACATACCTTACTTGCTGCACTATCTCTCCAGCTTTTTTAGACACCTCACTATTGAGGCAAAGCCTATGCATCTAGAAGCTTCTTACCTCACCATCAGGAACAGATACAGTTCTCCACTGTTTTTGATACCAGGTGTGTCTGAACTGTTCAGATGATGATTTTTCTTCTTCTTGGGTAGTTTCTCTGCCATACACAGTAGGGCTCAGGCAAATACTAGAGAGGAATCCTTCAGTCTCTGTAGTTTTTACTCCTCTGGAACTCAGCCCTGCAAACTCTCACCGTACAGGTTCTCAGATTTTTCACTCCATGTTGTCAACTCAGGGAGGACATTGCTTTTACTTGGGCTTGCTCTCCCTTCTGTGATGCTGAAAGCTTTCAAATCAGTAAGTTGGGTGAAAATTAAGACTCACCTTATTTGTTACTTGTCTCTACTGCCCTTTGTTGCTTTCTGATGAGAAACTTGGTACAGATCTCTGCATAGGGCCCTATGCAGTTTCCATATCTATTTCAGTGTCTGATTTTGTAGGACTCTATATCTTGGCATATATATGTATGTAGACGTATACACATATATAGAGAGAATATATAGCATATAAAGAACTAAGGTCACAATTAAGTGGATCATGAAGATGTGGTATATATAATGGAATTCTGTGCAGCTATAAAAGATGATGAAATCATGCAATTTGCTGCAACATGGATGGAACTGGAAGACACTTTGTTAAATAAAGTAGGCTAGCAGAAGGACCCACACAAGATATCATTTACATGCGGTATTTAGAGTAACTGGATGAAGAAATGCAGTGGTTTAAAGGGAGGATGCCTGGATCACCCTTGGTCTCAGAGGATAGGGAGTAGAAGGAACGAGGAGGAAGGGAGGGGAGAAGAGGAAAAGCAATGGGGACAGGAGTTAAGGGGATTCAGGTCCATGGCTGGCGTAAAGAAATGACAGAGCTAAATATTCCAAAGCACAGAGTCAACAGTACCAAAATCACAAGACCCAGACTTTATTTATTTATTTTTTTTAATGCACGAGTACTGCTATTTATTCAGCCATTGATTAAGCCATTTGAATTGGGCCTGAACTCCACATTACCTTTTTTTTTTAAATGGAATTGCTGTGAGATAGAGTTACAAAGCTTTCATGTTCGAGATTCAGCTGTACCATGATCGAACACCCATCCCTCCACTAGTGCACACTTTCCACCACCAGTGTCCCCAGAATATCCCTCAACCCGCTCCCGCCATCCCAGTTCTCACCCTGCCTCCATAGCCGGCAATTTCCCCAATACTCTCTCTACTTTTGAAGACCCAGACTTTAATAATCAGATAGAAAAGATTCCTGTCAAGAAGGCAGGCCAGGGCTGGGGTGGTGGGATGGGAGTGTAGGCGAGGGAGTTGGGCCGTACAGGCCGGCCTGTGTGCCAGAGGGAAGGTCAGGGCCGGGTCGGGCACGGCAGGCTGACTGCAGAGCATAGGATCTTTATCTTGCTGTTTCTTATCCAAGGGCAAGGCAGTTTGCAAGGCTGTTCCGGCTTTTTTGCCCATCTCCGAAAGCTACAATCTGTCCTATATTTGAGGTGCAGGTTGGCTGACTCTTGCCTCTCAAGAGCCCTGTTCTTTGCCAGTTAGGACACAGTGCTCTGAGGGAAGGCTATGCAGGATGTGAAGTCTCTGGAGGGGGCGAAGGGAGTGCACAGGGAGTAGGACGCATGCTGACTTCATTCTCAGGTCACAACGCCCCAGTGAGAGAAACCAAGCTCAGGTCTCATCCCCTGGGAACCCACAGAGGGACATTCCTGGAAGTCTGGTGTGAGAACAGCTCAGAGGAAGCCACTGAACCTTCTAGGGAATTTCAGGCCCTATCTTGGAAATGATTGCAGGAAGTGTTCTTTTAAAAAAAAATAAATAAATGTCCTATTTGTATCTATCCTACCGGGACTTGGTTTTGGTTTGGAGCTCAGAGCTCACTCCTGGCCAGCTCAGGGATCACCCCTGGCTCCAGACTCAGGGATTGCTTCTGGCTAGCTCTTCCGGTTTCTTTCAGAGCCAAGTCTGACCCCAACTTACAAAGCAAGTTGTCCTATCCTCTATATTACGGCTCTGGCGCAGGTCCTAAGGTACTTTGTAAAGCTTACCGTTTGTTAGCTTTAAAATCCCCACCCAACGGAAGAAAGCATCGTGGGATCTTTAGACCAATAGCTTACAGATGAAAGGACTTTCTAGGGTTTAATAAACTCTTCATTTCCAACAAGTAACTCTTATCTCTGTCAGTCTTAACCATGCATTCATTTTATTATTGTGGATATAAACTTAGTGCCTTGGTAACTGTTTCTTCCTGAAAAACACTACTTGGGAATAAGATAGACGAGCATAGTTGGAGGGAAGGTATAGGAGTGGGTTAGAGCACTAGAATTTGTCCTGCGATAGCCACTTGCTCTGGTGCCCTGGGTACAGTATGTTTGCAGAAAATTTACTTATATTCGCTAATGTGACATGAGTCTCATTTGTGGAAAAACAAGTCAGTTTTGCTTGATTTCACCAAATATGTCTTCCGGACTTTCAAAGACCACACACAGTTTGCACCCCATCTGCCACTTTCCAGCAAGCGTGGCCCTAGATGAATTTATCGAATGACGCCCCAGCACTCTGAATAGATGGATTTATTTTGTAAAATAATAGTCCTTTAAAAGAAATTCTAGAGTCTCACCCAACCACGTGCCCTACCTTAAGCAAAGATTCACTTGGGAAATTGAACCAGCGCGTCTGCAAAATGTGAGGCAATTAGCCACTTTAGAAGGTTTTCACGGTGGGTTTCCTGGGGTGAGCAGCTGAGTCAGCAGCCAGCCAGTGCTCCTGTCGGTGACAGGCTCCAGAGAAACGGGGGACTAAGGCTCTCAAACCAGCCTGCCTCCTGAAGCCCTGGCCGGGATGAAAAGATGCTGAAGGAAACGGTGTTTTTAGCGGGTCCTCGGCATGGAAGCCGTTCTCAGCTTGACCCTCAAGTGAAATGAACGGCCCCTTCCGGATTCTCTCAGAGCCAAGTTTGACCCCGAACATTGGTTCTTTCTCGCTTTCGTGTGCCCTTGCAGGACGCCTTTATCTGTGTGATTCCAGCTCTTGATCCCACTGAGGGGGCTGACTCCAGCTCACTTTTCTCTGCCTCGGGTCTGGGCTTTAGTTCTGAGCGTTTCCTGTGAGCTTGTGGACATGCCAGCTCGGGGCAGTACAGTCCCCACACATTCCCCATCCAGCCGCCTGCCCTCCTTAGTTCTCCAGTGACCAGTCTCAGACCCCCGCATCCCCTGAACTGCTGGCTCTGCTTTGTTTGTCACATGTCTGGTCAGCAGTGCAACAGAAGCATTTATGCAGGTGTCCTGAGATAGAGGCAAATTTTTTGGCTTTTGGGGTCACACCTGGAGATGTTCAGGGGTTACTGCTGGCTCCTTACTCAGGAATTACCCCTGGTGGTGCTTGGAGGACCATGTGGGATGCAGAGTATCGAACCTGGGTTAGACTGCGTGCAAGGCAAAGGTTCTACCCACTGTACTATCGCTCCAGCCCCAAGATAGAGGCATTTCCCCTGGTACCAGAAGGTACCAGGAGGCCAAGTTCTCCTTGTTCAGGAGTGGAGGAAACCCAGACTGAGACAGGATAAGAGCTCAGGTTCTCTCTAGCCAGCCCAGGCAGGTGCAAGGACATCCCCCAAGGACACCCAGAGCCCAGTCTCTGGAACCCGCAACCCTCCTATTTCTCATGGCAAAAGACACTTTGCAGAGCTGCTTGAAGTAAGGCTCTGCCTGTGGGAAAAGTCTGGGATGATCCAGACGCTCCTGTTCTACCTGCAAAGATCCTCCCAGAGGGAGGCGGGAAGAGCCTGCAGGGAGAAAGCCAAGGGCCAGGAGTCTCTGAAGGAAGGGCGCCTACTCTGTGTCAAAGTCTCCTTACTGGCTGCCTCTGATGTCTATTTCTAAACTTTCAAAGATTTATCTACTGAGGAGCAGAGAAAGCTTGGTTTTGAAGTGTGGAAACAAGGCACCACTCAGGATTTCCAGGAGATACAGGTAGATGAGTGGGGTTTTTTATGGTCATTAAATATTTTTAGCAGCAATTGCATCAGTTGAATAATATCGGTGTCTCCGGGTGATTCCCAATGTTAAAGTTCTGAGTAATTTCAGAAATGGTTGAGGAAAACTCTCCTGGGGGAGATTACGTAGGCATTTAATATGCTTATCAAATATCTTGACCCCTGAATTTTGTATGTCACAGACAAACATACATTTTAGAGCTGGCAAGACCCTTGGGATTGTGGGAAGCAGTCACTGGCATAGGGGAAGGGGCTTAGGAAAAGACATCTTGGAAATAGAACTGTGAGAGATTCTCCTATGCTGTTTTGCTTTAAGCTCTACCCCATCCAGAGAGAAGCATGGGTTTAATGAGGAAAGACAGCTGGTCAGACGAACGTTCTTTCATTTGCTTAGGCTTACCTTTTTGAGGTCAAAATTTGAATAGAAAAAAAAAGATCGAATTTGTATAGGGGAAGTGGTTTGTTTGGGTTCTTTTTGGGGGGTGAGGGGTAGTTTCGGGCCACAGCTGGCAGTGCTCAGGGGCCACTTCTGGCTCTGTGCTAGGGCCTCACTACTGGCAGTGCTCTGGGCAGAGAGGTACTCTGGAAAGTCTTCTGATTTCTAGTAACGACGGCATCAGCCCACTGTCAGTGATGTCCTTCCTTCCTTTCTTTCTTCCGCTGGCGTGTGTGGTTGTGGTTTGCTTCCTCCACAGCCCAGCTTACATCCTTCCTCCCTCAGAGAAGGTCAGTGAGAAGCATTTTCTAATGGAAACTGTTATTAACAGATAACCAAAGCACTTGAATGGACTATTCTATGATTTGAAAATTTAATGTCTAACCATTGACTATTGATGTAATGTACAGCCGGCCATTAATATGTTATTAATAACTTGGAGGAGTGCATTGCTGGGATAGATCCTACAAAAAAGAAGGGACAAGGTGGACTGCTAGTCCATTTGGGCTCCTGGAACAGAAGATTCTGGCCCCATGTCCACAGACCATAGATGCTCACTTCCTGTGGGTCTAGGGTCCAGGAAGCCCAGTTCCCACACAGGCATGCAGGGGCTGGTGGAGAGCTGCCCCTGACTCACAGGCTCTGGTCTATTTTTTAATAGAGTTTTTTCATAATAATTTATTATTTTCAATATTCCAACACCAGCCCCACCACCATTACACATTACACTATTATTTCGAATTTTCCCACCACCACCCAAACCTACCCCAAAGATATATCCTAAATAATTTATTTTGTATTCTTATCATGAATAATCCTCTAAGATTAATCCTAAAAGGTTTCCTTAGAGAAAAGCGTGTGAAGAGTTTTGTATCTCACCCTGGAGACATTAAGCTCTTATACAAGAGATTGCTAACACGTTGTTCCAGATTGGGCCTTGTGTGCTAATTTTTTTTTTATGGAGATCAGTTGCCTTCTACTTTACACCTCACTCATCAAATGTGGTGTGCTACTCTTGGTACATCAGTGGCTTAGAAATGAGATATTGTGTGGCCACAAATGTGGCCGCCTGCTCCATGAATTCTAAAATTTTTAATAGGATGATAGAGTTGGATTTAAATTTTTAACTGGTGACTTTGGGGTCTGGAGATATCTCTACAGCTTGTGACTATCTTCTGAGATTTATTTGTAAGTCTTTGGGTCATGAGCTTATGTGGCACCAGAGGCAGTTTGTGGGCATGACTGCTAGCCTCCCAGAAGCACAGGGAGATGGGAGGAGATAGGCACTGGTCTTTTGCTGGGAGCTCATATGGCAGAATCAGAAGCCAGGATGGAGCTCACCCTGGTCTCTCCTCAGGCCGCTCCTGAGGACACTCTCCTCTGACTGACTCCCGACACCCATCACCTTCCCCTTGGAAGGTGATGGGGTTCCACGTGCCCTCTGAGCTCTCCAACATCAGAGTCTTCTGGGTCAGAGGGTTTTTCTGGTTGCTGTTTTTCTTGGGGACCACACCTTGCCATGCTCAGCGGGCCACCAAGGCACTGCTCAGGGGAGTGGCCGTGCTGGGAACTAAACCAAGGCCTCCTGCCATGCAAAGCGTGTGCTTGCTCTAGCCCTTGACCCTTGTTTCCAGCCCAGGCTGGCACCTGTATGACTCCTGGGGTTAGATTGGGACTCCCTGTATCATCTTGGGAAACTAGAAGTCAGCAGTTTCAACACCAAGGGAAGAAGTTGCTTTCCTTCTTGCCATTTCACTTTAACATAGTGGTGCATGCGTGTGTGTGTGGGGGGGGGGGGGGTGGGCAGGGGAGAGGACACTCACCCTGCCTCTTGCAGCCATAGTGTATATCCTGGGTGCCCCATGTCCAGTGCGGGAGGGGCTGAGAGGCCAATTTCCCTGCCGTCCTTGTACTGGGGATGGCAGAGACCTGTGGGTGTTCTCTGAGCAAGTCCTTAGAACAGACATGGCACCCTTGTTTCTGCCAACGTCCCATGGTGTCTGCAACCTCGTTCATGGCTATAGCATATCAGCAGATAGGCCACAGGCAGCTGATAAGGGGCACCCTGTCTGGGCCATTATGGACCAGTGCCAGAGCTAGGATTCCCTGGGCCTCTGTGGCCGGCAGGCTGCCTGTGGCCTCTCCCCGAGACATGCCACATTCTCGGCGGCAATGCTGGTTCCAGGGCTCCTGAGAGCATTGTGTTTCTCCCCCACTCCCCGCCCCCAGATGCTGAAAAGTCAAGTCGATCTCAAGAACTCCGATGCCCCCAAGTGCCCGGAGTGCCAGGAAATCTCTGTAGCCCTAGCGTGAAGCCCGAGAGCTCAGTCAGCACATCCCTCCCCAGGCCAGGCAGAGGTGAATCAGGAGTACACATGCCCAATGCCTGGGAGGATGCTGTTACAGAGCTGCCACCTCCTTCTCGGGCTGTGGGAAAAGGCTGTGAGTTGCCCATGATGCCCAAGCCACTTGTCCAGAGCCACAGGGAAGGGTTTGAATCCATGGTGTGGCCTAGGCATCATGCACTAGATCCTTAGGCTGGAGACATGCTGATTCTTGGGGCCTCTTCACGGCCAAGGCCTTCTCTGAGGCGCCATGGGGCCCTGGGGACAGAGCCTGAGCAGCCCTTGGCAAGCCACACTGGGGTGCTGCTGGAGTGTGGGATCCAGATGTGTGTGAGCCATGCAGAGCTCACACGGACAGCCTGAGGGGTTCCCTAGGGGTCCAGGCAAGTAGGGTGGGATTTAGGGTTCCACCCTGCTGAGTCTGGGAGAAGCTTCTGACTGGCAGTCAAAGCCCAGTGGTGTCTGGCAGACTGTCTCTCTCCCATGAGGGGAACTGTCTGAACACAGCAGTGGCAGCGCGGGCGACGGGGTAGCAGGCAGGGCTGATGGTGGGAGTCTTTATGGTGTGTTTGGATTTGAAAAGCAGAGCCAGATGCCCTTTGGTCCCCAGGCACCAGCAAGGGTTTTATCCACTCCAAAGTGTGAACTGCCAGTACTTGGTATTTGAAACTTACCGGCAAAAGGCTAGTCTTTTTCATCCTGAAGAACAAGTTTTCTCCTTCCTCTAGGCTTGAGAATTTTTTTTTAATTGTGTTTTCATTTTGTGGTGCTGTAGATCAAACCCAGTGTCTCACAAACATGGCAAATGCTTTATATAACAGCCTCCTGGGAATTAATGTTTACGTGATGTTGTGATGAGACTAGAATAGGTTTGGTTGTTGGTTGGTTTGTATTTTTTCCTAATTCTTATTTCACGAAAATGTTTGACCATACAAAATCAGTGAAAGGATTTTATAGTGAGGGCTCAGACTCACCACAGAGATCCTACATTTAGCGTTTCCTGTGTTCACTATAGGACGTGCATACCAAGTCCGCCATCCTTGTCTCCATCCACCAACCAATCATTTTTCAAAGCATTTAGAATTTCTTTGATATCAGTGCCCTTTTCTCAGCTCTCTGCAGCAGGCCTGTCATTCACTAGAGTTCGGTATTTATTCCAGTTTCTGTTGTCACAGGAAAATTTGCATACAAGGCAGTAGACAAGACTCTGTCAGCAAAAACACACACCTGTGCCATCCGCGTCTCATTGAGATATAGAATATTTCCATTGCTTCAAAAAGCCAGCTTGGGACTCTCAGCACCTTCCCACACCAAACCCAGCCTGCAAATGTGGTCCGAATCTCACCAGCATCATATGGTGGGGTTCAGGGCATGTTCTAGAATATCATATAAATGGACTCAGAAAGTATGGACTCTACCCCCTATTTTATCCACCATACTTTTTTTTTGAGCTTCATCCATAATTATTGTCTTTCCGTAATAGATTTATTTTTTCACATTGCAGAATACAATTCCACTGATTTCATGCATCCTACACTTGGTTTATTCATTTGCCCCTTGGTAGACACACAAATTCTTTCTGATTTTTTGACTATTATAAATAGAGTTCCTCTGAACATCTTTCAAACATGAAGGTTGTTGTTTGAAAACATGTCTTTATTGCTTTGGGAGAAATGCTGAGGAGTGGGATTGCTGGGCCAGCCATGAGGTAAGCAAAGAAGCCGCTAGACTTTTTTTTAATTGGTTGCATCTTTCTATACTCCCATCCAGTCAATAGTCAGTGAGAATTTCTTTTGCTTCATAGTCTCACAACATTTGGTGTGCTTTAAATTTTAACCATTTTGGTAGACAGATTTATATATGTGTGTGCATATATATACATATATATACACATCTGTACATATATACACATATATTTGTATGTCTTAGGTAGAATTACGTTATTAAATACTTAGACACATAGTTCACACACTTCATTTTCCAGAAATTAATGGCATTGTTTTTGAAGAGCATGGAATACTTTAGGAATCAAAAGTGAGTTTTGATCTTTCTGTGCATACTTTGTTTCAACAATGTGTTAGTACATACTTGTAAAAAAAATATCTTATGGAAGTCCGTCACGTGACTTGATTATCTCCTCAGTGAATAACGATTGAGTTCAGCTATGCAGATACTCTTTATCACGTTCCTACAAGATAAGCTGGTGTGTGGTTGTAAATGAGAGAGAGTGTGTGTGTGTGTGTGTGTGTGTGTGTGTGTGTGTGTGTCCAGATAAGCCTGATGTAGTGTGTGTGTGTTTCGGTGGGAAAGGATTGGGGGAAAAAAAAAACTAACCTAACTTTCCGGAGTCTAATATTTACACGCAGCTGAATCAAAGCTAAGACTGTTTTGCAGCTGGTCTTCTCCGGAGGAACCCCAGTGCACGCGCCAGGCAGAAGGGGCTAGAGTTGATCTTTTAATGACAATGATCTTTTAATGCCTGGATCTCAATGCTGGGATCTCCTAATGCCAGGATCTCTTATTATTGCCAGGATCTCTTAATGATCTAGCTGCTGCTAGAAGTCCCTCAGGAGGTCTTTATTCACCCTTCTTGGTGATTGTCTTAATCCCTTTACACATTCTAATGACCAGTTTTTTAAAAAGCAAAGAGACAGTTCTGAACAGAGTGAGGAAGTCAGGACATTTAAATTCGTGCTGAGTTTATCCTGAGACAGTGTGTTGTGAAAAGGGGTCCTTGAGACATCAAGGGTCCCATTAGGGGCTGGGCATGTGGGCTTTGTAGGAGCTGGCTGAGGGAGCACGTGTTCCTGTCCAGGAGGCCTTGTACACTGACAGGTTCTTACACACACTGCTGCCCTGTTGTCTGTTGGCCGCTGAAGGGGGTGTGAAGAGTGGGTCCATGAGCGGCTGTAGGACTGTAGGAGATGGAGGGCGGGTCCTTGGGCGGCTGTAAGGGGTGGAGACCGGGTCCATGGGCAGTTGTAGGGATGGACAGGTCCAGAAGCCATAGCTGGGGTGGGAAGGTGAGGCCGGGTGGTTCTGAGTGCGCTCATGCTTCCTCGGGTACTTCCGCCCCTTCTGTTCCTCCCCGAGGGAGCTGCGGGTGGAGAGAACTTGCCTGTCAGTGCCCCTCACCCTGTTTCTTCAGGCTACCCCATATGTTGTCCCAGAGGCCGGAGCTGCCAGGACTGGAGAGTGGAGAGGGACCCGAGTACCAACGTAGGAGACTGTAGTTGGCCCATTTGGGGGTCTCAGCCAGCCTGGTGTGCTTGGGGGGATTGCCCCCAGGTCCCAAGTGTGGCTTCCTGGGACATCTACATAGATCCAGCTGGTGACACAAATAACCCCTCCCTTGCTCAGAGTAAAGGAAAAGACTTCTCCAAAGGTAGGGGTTTTTTGTTTGTTTGTTTGTTTGTTTTTCCCAAAGTGAGAACATGTGCTTGCTTCTGAGGTCCACCTGTTCAGTCTGACTCCTGACTCCTGACCACAGACCCTCTGAAGCTACTTTATTTGGCATCCAGTATGGCAGGAAGCTATTCTCTGAGCACTACAGGTTGCTCTTTTTTTTTTTTTTTTTTTTTTTTTTTTTTTTTTTTTGCCAGTGGTGGGGAGGCCATGAGGTACTGGGGATTTGTGTGAGGTAGCACTCCACATCAGAGGTACAGCTCTGCCCAGCACCTTCTGATATTAAGAGAATCTCTGATGGGGGTCTGAGAGAAAGTGCTCGGGCGCTTCCTGTGACCTACTCTGGTTCTATCCCCAGCATCACATATGTCCCCTTGAGACCAGCTAGGAGTGATTCCCTAAGCGTAGAGCCAGGAGAGGCCTGAGCACCACTGGGGTAGCCCCCAGACCAAAAACAAAAACCCTCCCCTCCAAAATAGTAAGGAAACCTGTGGTGATTCCATATTTGGAAAACAGAGCAGCATTCGATAAAGGCAAATGTGTTTTTCCAGATATGGTAACGCACAAGGTGATTATTCACCTGTATAAAGAAGAATGGAAAAAACCATGCATGTTTCATGGAGACTATTTTTGGGGGAAGGAGTTCTGTTTTCAACTCTTTTTTTTTTATTATTATAACACAGTTATTTACCAAGTTGTTGGTAATACAGTTGCTTCAGACCTTAAATGCCCCAACACCCACCCCACCACCAGCATAACCATCCCCAGCTTCCACCCACCACCCCAGCCAGCCTACTTGCAGGCACACATAGATCTACTTACTATTGTTTGTTACAACAGAGGAGCGCATGGAATGGTCAAACCTTTGATCAGTTGTAGTCCGTTAGTGATGGTTGTTCTGTCTCACTGGTGTGAGTGACTGAAGTCACTGTTTGCGGATCTGCTGTGCTAATCCATGCCCGCTGAGCCTTCGGTGTAACTCTTCAGGATTCCTGAGCTCAATTTGCTTCTGTGCAACCTCCCCATCAGATTTACCATGATTCAGCTGGGCTGACAGTTCTGGGAAATTTTAAGGTGTTGCAGCCACATGGTCCAGGAACTACGAACCTGGAGCAAGTTGTTGGCTTGGCAGTTGGATAAAATTCAGTTGTGTGGTTGGGCCGTTTCTATGTTGGTGGCCGTGGGGTCTGTCTGTGGGCTGCCCTGCTTTCAGGCGGAAGGGGGGGATCTGCACCCCCACTCTGAGAAGGCCCCTGAGTTTGCAATCCTGACCAGTCTCCCTAGCAAGGGTCGGTGGTATCCTGTTCTTCTGGAGATTGGCCCTGGGCCATTGCTCTGCTGGCAAGATGGCGAGGCTCAAGTGGATTATTGAAGGCCCTGTCCCGGTCTGATGGTGGAGGTGGACGCCTTCAGACTGGCCTCTGACCAGGCCTTTTGCTCCTTGCTCGGCTGATCCGTCTCTTGGTTACCCACCATCTGTTGCACGTGTTTGAAAGTGTGAAAAGGCAGATGGGCCACAGGAGGGAAAGTGAATTGCATTTGGCTGGTGAGGGTGGCGGAGAGCGCGCACACAGTCTGGTCAAGTTTACGGCCCATCTGCCGGGACACAGGGAGCCCTTTGAAACGGCAGCTTTGCTCCCAGGCTTCGGACACAGAGCAGAGTGGCCAAATTTTCCCGAGAATAATCGCCACCAAATGAAGCCGTGCCTTCCTCAAGGACTTCGTCTGGCATCGTTATGAGCATTTTCCCTCTACAGTGAATCAGCCATGGCCAGTGAGATCAGGTGCTGAAAGTGGTTCTTCCCACACATTTGTCCCTTGGCAGTGCCGACACGGAAGATGCTGTCGAAGCACACCTTGTGTTTGCTCTGGAATCCAAGCTTCTCTGCTAACTGGGGTTCTAAGGTGGCTTTCAAGTGGATAAACAGGTTTTGGCTCTCTATTTCCCCATAACTCTTGGGGAGAGTTTTTTTTTTTTACCTTCTTGAGCCTCATTAGCCTTTTCAAATTTCAAAACTAAATCGCTGCCCATAATGTTTCTTTCAGTGTCCTTGTGGAAATCTATTAGCTGTCCTATTAGGTCGTTAAACTTAAGCTTTGTAAATCGGTGTGTGTTAAAGTTTCACATAAGTGCTAAGTAAACAGAGAAAAGTGTGGCAAGCTCTCAGACCGTGGGTGTCGTTTCTATGTGTACTTACTAATGTTTCGTTCATTGAGGCAGAAGTTCCCAGCTTCTGTCTTCCCATTTCTAAATTTTAGGCACCTGCCTTAAGAGAAAGGGATGGTAGCAAGGGACTATGATTCCTACCCTCCCTCCCTATCACCTGCTCCACGGGTGTGTCATCCACCTACTCTGCCACCCACCTCCCCGTCCACCCACTTTCCAGCCATCAACCCAGGCATCCACTCACCCACCCAGCCACCTTCCATTTGCCCATTCATCTTTGTTTTTTTTTATTTTTGCTTTTTTTAGGTCACACCTGGCATTGCACAGGGGTTACTCCTGGCTCATGCACTCAGGAGTTACTCCTGGTGGTGTTTGGGGGACCATATAGGATTCTGGGAATCGAACCCAGGTCAGCCGCCTGCAAGGCAAACGCCCTACCCGCTGTGCTATTGCTCCAGCCCATTGCCAGTCCATCTTTCTGCTCACCTGCCCAGCCAGCCAGCCAGCCATTTGTCCATCCATCCTTCCATCCGACCATCTACCACCCACTCATTCATCCCCCTTCCTACCCATCCATCCACCACCTATCCACATGCCCGCCCCCCGCCCACCCATCATCCATCCATCCATCCCTCTACCCACCCGCCCACCTCCCCGCTGCTCCTGTTCAGCCACTCCCGCCCACGCCATCCTGCAGTCTCTGCTCCCCTTGTCCTTCACTACTATTATTCACTGAATGCTACTATTATTTTCTTTCCTTCGTACGGTCCATTATAGATGTTCACATCCATTCTGTGTTTGCTCCCGCTGATCACTGAGAAGTGGTCTGGAGGGAGACTGTGATTCCGTGGCTGGTGCTGTGGGCGGTGGTGGCCCCCGTATGCCTCCTCCCCGGTGTGTCTCTCTCTGTAGCCCGAGGCCCTGCGCCCGCTGTGCTGCTGTATGACTGCTCCACAGAGGTGCTCCCATCTCCCCACCCGCTCCTGGGCAGCGTGCACTGCTCGCCACCTTTGCTGCCCTGTTCGCCGTACATTGGGCATGACCAGCCCCTGTCTATGGAACCCCTGAGCCCTGGAGAGACAGAGAGAGCTCAGTCTGGCCCTGACTCTCCAGGAACTCTATCCCCGTGGGGGAGCAGAGAAATGAGAAACTCTGTCTGCCAGCAAGGCCCCTTGGGACTGGGGAGAGAGTGACTCACTGGGCGGTGAGGGCAGCAGTTTCCAGCAGCCACTGAGAGCTGGTCATCACGGCCAGGGATGGGCGCATACCTTGCCTGCTCCAGCATCTGCATTTGGTACCTGACCGTGAGGCCCCTGGAGGCCCACAGCGCCCTAAGCCTGAGCATCACCGGCCCCCAAACTGTCTGACTCAGTCAGGTCACGCCAGGGGCGGCTCCCAGACCCCACTCCCCGCAGCTAGTCATGGGGATAAAGGGAGGTGGGGAGCGGGTGTCACACCACCGCTGGTGCAGGCTGGGGGAAAACAAGAGAAGAATGACTTGACCACAACCAAGTTCCCCTGAATTTACCAGGCATCAGAGAAGGCGCCCTCAGGGTACCCTGCTCAGCGGCATTGCTGAGCTGAGAGCCTCATGACTCCCACCCTGGGGCTCGGGGGGAGTGGGTGTCCTGGAGTTTGTGCTCTGTCCATCTGTTCATCCTTACCCTTCCCCAGTGAGGTTTGTTCTGCTGCGCCGCCGCCAGCCTGGCCAATCTCCCACTGGCGCCGCCAACATCAAAGGGTCTGCGAGCCGAGGGCCATGCATTTGGGCATCATTTGTCTCTGCTCCCCGCTCCTGAGCGTTCCTCTCCTCACGCCCCTTCATGGACCGGGTCCCCCTCCTGCCACCCAGGGACCAAAAGGGTGCAGGGAGTTCCCCCTCTCTGGAGTTCAATTTCAGCAACAGGAACGGAAACTCAGGGATGGGAAGGTGGTGGGTTTAAAAAAAAAAAAACTCAGACGGGAGCTTGCCGAGGTGATGGGGTCTGCAGTGTTCAGAGGAGGCTGTGGGTGCGGTCGCAGGGGTGGGGTGGGCGGGGCTCCCTTCAGAAGTGTCAGGAGGACCAGGTTTCCTCCTGGCAGGAGCCAGGGTGGAGAGACCTTGCAGGATGGGGGCAAATGGGGTGGGGGGAGGAGGTTCCTGACAGTGGGGATGGAGCTGGAGCTGCCCCTAAGTTTCTTGCCTTTGCAGGAAGTAGGAAGGCAGGAGCAGAGGGCGCTTGGGAGAGCCTGGCTTTATGGGCCGCTCATTTCGTCACTCAAACATGCATGGATATTGTTTATGATGCTCCCCCTGCCCTCTGCCAGCCGTGCCAAGCAGGCCACGAGCCCCTCTCTCTCAGACAGCCCAAGTTTCCAGCAGCAGTTTGTCACCCAGCGGCTGGGGCTGCATTCCCAGATGGAGACAGCCGGGCAAAGCGTGGGCGGGGGGGATTCTCCGGAGTTAGGGCAGGTGAGCCGGTCCTGCTGTCCTCTGCTCTGTGTAGACGGGGCAGGTGGGCCTGTGCTGTGCTGTTCTCTGCTTCGTGCAGGTGGGCCAGTCCTGCTGTCTTCTGCTCCTCGAGGCCCCAGCTGTGGCCCCTTCTGGCCAGCCGGTCTGAGCAACTCCCCACATTGCCGTGAAAGCACAGGCTGGCTGACAAGCCAACGAACAGTTCCCATGTCCTCCCCACAGTGTCATCCTCATGTCTCGGGGCAGGGAACGGGGAAGGTATTTTCCATTTTCTCTGGTCCTTTGTATTAGTGAACATAATCAATGATGGCGTGACCACAGCCTCAAGCCAGTGGAGGCCTCTGGTGCAGGACGAGGAGAGATGGGGACCGAGGCCAGGTTGGACATCACCCCTGATAATATCGGTCTTCCGCAGGGACTTCCCAACCGCTGGCCTGTGTCCCTGGGATGGCAGAGGCGGGAGTGGCCAGGCAGGAACCCCACCAGGCCTGCGCCTCTAAACACCCCCTCTGCTGTCCATGGGCCTTGGGGTCCAGGCTCTCAACCCTTGACCCCTGAAGCCCAGGGCAGTAGGTGGCCCAGGGCGGCCCAGGTGTGGCTGCATCCCTGCCCGCGGGCAGGTGACTCTATCTGCTTTCCCATCAATGGCTGACTTCTCCCTCTTGAGCCGCCCGTGCTCCCTAGAAGCCCGTAAGGGCCTCCCTGTGGGAGACAGCAGCATCGTGGGGGCCCAGGGCGGGGTGGCAGAGGCCAAGGGAGAGGTGGCAAGTCTGTCCCAGGGAAATTGCACACACTTGCTTCGTGCAGCTCAGATACTGACCAGGCCCGGAGCGCGAGCACAGGGACAGCAGCCCATCCACTCGGCTGCCCCTGTGCCGGCCTCTGGCTTGGTTCCCTCTCACGCGTGGCCTCCCGCTGTCTGGACCTGCGTGTATGAGTGTGTGTGTGTGTGTGTGTGTGTGTGTGTCCCAGGGACAGCAGTTTCCGGGAGCAGCTTGGTTCCAGGTCACCTGGAAAGGCGGGGCTCAGCCCTGGCAAGTGGCAAAGTGCTGGCGCGTTTCTACCTGTTTGGTGCCAGTGTGGCATTTAGTGTTGTGCAAGAACCGTCTCATAGAAGTCACCTGCTGCCTGCAGGGGTGTCAGTGTAGAGAGAGAGTAGTTGACTGTTCTGTGCAGAGACCAGAGCCCCCAATGTCCCCCACCCCCCCTTTTCTCCCCACCCCTGTCTTTCCCTCCCCACACACACACCCCATTTCCTCCCCTCTGTTGCTGCTGTCATATCCAGGGCCTGAACATTTGCTGTCGGGGATCCCCGCCAGCTCGGGCCTCGCAGGGCGGCGCTGGCGTTGAACTCTCTGCTTCCTGCCCGCCAGCCAGGTGCTCTGCCTTGAAGCCCCAGACCCCTCCCTTTATTTTTTGTTTTGAATAATAGAAAATATTATCCTCAGCAGTGGCTGGCTGGCACGTGGCTCTCTCAGCCTGCTCTCGCTAGCACAAGCGAACATGCCCATCTTCTTCCCTGTCTCTCCTGGCCTCCCCCCATGTCTGTCAAGCAGGAAAGAGAACCTCATAATCACAAGATTAGCCAGATAAAATTTCTGCACTGTTCCCGGGGTCCCCGCAGAGCTGCTGGAAGCTTGTGTGTGTGTGTGTGTGTGTGTGTGTGTGTGTGTGTGTTGGGAGCGGGAGCTGAAAGCCTCTTTTGTTGGATGCGTTTGCTCAGCTGCAGCCGACAACACTCCACGGCTGCCGGGTCCTTTGTTCGGGGCCAGAGACTCGGTCCTTTGAGAAGTCCCGGACACAGAGGAATATTCAGCGCCTCCAGAGCAGGCCGACTGGCTGGGGCACCAACACGGGCCCTTCAGATGTTTCCACCCCATAAGCCATCGGCCCTTTCTTCAGAGAAGCAGAGAAGCCGAGCTAGACAATTAGGGGAGCTGGACCGGTTATGGCCTTCTGTCTAAGGCCAGCTGCCCTTCCCTGCACTTCCGTCCACCACCTGGAGCCAGGGTGTAGGGTTCAGACGCCTGAAGGTAACCTGGACTCAGTTGCACCGAAAACCACAAGTGGTCCCTCAGAAACCCGGCTTGGGTGGACACCTGCCACTGTTGCTGGAAAGGGGACAACAGGCAGGGAGCCCCGTTTCTCTCTCTCTGTCCTGTGGTGTTTCCAAGGGCCACCCTGGTGTTGACTGAAGCAGCTGTGTTGGCCAACTGTGAGGTCAGGCCAATCCCATGGATGCCTTCCCGCCACCTCTCGTGATGTGGGGATGAAGCGTGACAGGGTCAGGAGGACGAGGTGGGTGCTGACCCCACCACCACCACCACACACCAAGACCTTTTCTAGGAGCGCGTGTTGCCTTATAGGATCTGATTTCTTTGGCATCATTTCTTAGGAGTTCCACGGGGGGTGAGGGGGCAGGATGGAGAGAGCCGGATCTGCCCTTCAGGAGACCCTCTGAAGCATCCCCAATGGGGCCTGACCCCTGGAGCAGGGAGGAGCTTTCCAGTTACTTGGGAGCACTTGAAAACAACTCCTGTGACCAGGGCACAACCCCTGGATTCTGAGTCCGGGATGGGCAGAGGGGAGGGATCATTTTTCTGAAGCTCCTCCAAGACTGAGGGTCTCCCTGGCTGAGACCTGCGGAGTTTTCAGCATTGAGCATTGTCTGAAAGTGGAAGATAGAATGGAATGGAAAGTTCTAGAACCTTTGCTCATGCCCAGACAGTTAAACTCAGTCCTCTGACTCAAGCCAGGAGGCTTTCATCTCTTTCCAGGGGGGCCCAAACGGTCAGGTGAGGTCGATGCCATGAGCAACATCACTGATGGGTGCTGCCAACCAGAGAGTGGGTCTCCTGGACACGGAAGTCACGGGCGTGATCCCAGATGCCATGTGGTTAGTTGGTGCCGTGGTAGCGGTGCTGCCTGGACTCTGGCTGGAGTTGAGCATTGGCTGCTGTGCCATGGCTGTCGACAACCCCTCCTTCAGTCACCCGAAGTGGTGAACACGTTTGTCCTGTGGGCTAACGTCTGGCGAGGGTGACCCCCAGATGTGCCAGGTGGGCTGGGCTGGCAGATCCTGTGTCTGTGGTCCGAGCCGCTGGCCCGGGTGTCTGTGGCATCATGGACCTTCTGCTCCTGCATTGTGGGTGCTTGGCTCTTCCAGGACCTGTCTGTGAGGTGGGCTATCAGGATCTGGGTGGGGATGAGCCCCCCAGTTGGATCGGTAACCCCCCAGATCGAACACAGAACCAGCAGGCTTAGCCTGACAGTGTTTTGTTGGTTAAAAATATACATAGAGAGAGAAAGAGAGCTGGTGCCGGCCGTCTCCATCCTTTTCGTCAGCATCTTCATCATTTCTGTGGCTCCCTCGTACGCACGGTGACACCGGACATTCTGGCAGGAGGCTCTCCTCACTCCTCAGATGCAATTGAGGACATTCTGGCCAACCCCCAGGGCCTCTGGAGCAGTCAGCGGGCTTGTGTGCCTGCTGAGGGCATAGACCCGGGGGTAGGGTGCTGGTCTGTGCTCCATCGCAACCGCCGCCCACTCCCCCAACCCCCGCTGGGTACGTTGTTCGAGTGTTCCCAAAGGCAGATGGGCCTATTTTTAAACCCTGAGCCAGAGTCATTCCCCGGCTCACTCCTGAGTCATTCCACGGATCTTATCACCAATCTTCACGAAGGCATGGCTGGGCTGAAAATAGAAACCATGGCCTGTGCCAGCAAGATTAAAAATAAGGACCCTGCCGAAGGAAGGGGCCAGAGAGACGGGGCAGCGGAGGGGCGTCCTGCCTGCTCTGAAACCTGCCCCCTCACAGCGCCCGTGTGCATGGCTGGGTGCGGGCCTAGAGGGTCATCTCTGGCCAATCCCTCAGCCCTCACGGAGACCCCCACCCCCACCCCCACTCCCAGCCCTGGTGGCTGAGAGTCGCCGGGAAAGGCTCCTTGGGGAGACCGAACACTGTGCCGTGAAGCCTCTGGGATCTCTGTTGATCGGTGCCTGGCGGTGATGAGATGCGTCAAGCAGGGAGCTCACTGGAGCTTGTGCCCAGTGAGCTTCCTTCTGAGGAGGGCAGCGTTTGGACCCATGGGCTGGCATCAGGGGCAGCGTCCACAGTGATGGGTCCTGAACACTGTGACATCTTGTGATGCCAGGAGATTGTGTCTCTCTGGTGGTCACCCACAAACTGCCCAGTCCTGAGGAAAAGAGCAGAAACGCAAAGGCCACCTCAAAGGTCAAGGTTAAGAAGAAGGAAAGTCTGAGGAACTATGCCAGCCAACAGTGGCCCTCGGCAGAAGGGGCTTTCTTGTGGGGACCCTGGAGCACAGAGGGACCGAAAGGAAAAGCTAGGAAAGAGGCATTTCGTCAGTTCTGCTGAGGTGCATGAGAGGTGCAGAGGGACTGAGGGAGAAAGCAACGGGAGAAAGAGGCATCTAGTCAGTTCTCCCTGAGGTGAATGAGAGGCAGAGAGAGACCTGAGGGAGATATAGGCATCTAGTCAGTCCTCCTGAGGTGAGTGAGGGGCAGAGAGGAGCTTGAGGGGAAGCAAGGAAAGAGGCATCTAGTCACTTCTCTCCTGATGTGACTGAGAGGTCCTAAGAAACAGACTGAAGAGAAATGCTGTAGACAAAATGCAGTCATTGATGGCGTCTCCTGGGGCAATGGAACGACAGGGTGTGCTAGAGCACTAGAGAAGGAGTTGTCCACTCAGAATCGTGAGGAGAGGACTTGCAGCAAATGTGCCCTCCTCAGAAAAGATGTTAGTCGCAGTGGGGGGTAGGCAGCTGGGGAACTGGATGTTTCCATAGATCTAAAACTGTTCTGAAATGTTGTTTGTTTGACCTTTTTCAATGAAACAAGATACTCCCGAGGAGGAGAGTCCCTGCTCAGGTTGGGACAGAAGCAGAGAGATGAGAGGGGGTGATGCTGAAGGTTTCGGTTTGTAGGGGGGAAGAGGCACAGAAGGGTGTGGGGGTGGTGCTCGTAGTTGGAATATGTTTCTCATGCATGTCTCTGAGGTAAAGTGTCTGGGAAATACAAGGTCTCTGTTCTGAATTTACTTTGTCATTTATGGGAATTAGTAAGTCCAATAATGGCAGAACTGAAGAGGTAGCTCAGCGGGTAGAGCACTTGCCTTGCACACTCCCTGGCACCACGCCTGGTCCCCCCCGCCCCAGGCCCGGTCAGGAGTGTTCCCTGAGTGCAGACAGGAGCCCGCCCTCAGCCCTGCCGCTAGGTGTGTCCTCAGCCCTCCCCCCAAACGGAACAAGTCTAATAAAGGCAGAAAATGTCACAACAGGCGTTTTATCTTGGCAAAGCTATCAGAAGCCAAAGCTGTATCATAATTAATGACCTTGCTAATCACGGTTTCCTTGATTAATGGATGTTCATATTTTAGTCTGACAGGGCATCGTAGTAGCTTTGTATTTCTTCTGAAAGAGCATGCAAAATAGTTTTCTCCGTAACCCCTCCAGGTCTGAGTTAGAACAAGATGCACATGTGCCAGTGCCATGACCAGATGCCAGGGCTGCAGAGACAGGGCAGCGGGGAGGGCGCTGGCCTTGCACCCGCCAACCCGGCGTATTCCCTGGCATCCTGCATGGTCCACTTAGCACTGCCAGTAGTCATTCCTCAGTACAGAGCCGGGATAATCCCTGAGCATCAGTGTGGGCCCAAAGAGAGATGGAGAAAGAGAGGGGAGAGAGAAGGGGAGAGAGAAAGGGAGGGAGAAGAAGAGGGGGAGAGAGAGAGAGAGAGAGAGAGAGAGAGAGAGAGAGGGAGGGAGGGAGGAAGGGAGGGAGAGAGAGAAGGAGAGAAAGAGAGGGAGAGAGAGGGAGGGGAGAGGGAGAAAGGGAGAGAGGCAGAGAAGGTGAGGAAGAGAGAACAGTGTTCTGTATAGTGGCCATACCCTTGGGTCCTCAGGGTTCGGGACACCCCCAGGTCTGCTGGGCTGAGAGTGAGGTACTTGGAGACCACCCTGTCCTTACACAGGGGATAGCCTGTAGTGTTGGGGATCGAACTCAGAGCCTCACATATGTACATGCATGTGCTGCACCGCTAGACCATATCCCCAGCCCAAGAAATATAAACATCCCGAAGACAGAATTATTCACCTTTTTCCCTGCGCTGAGTTTATGGTTTGACTGTAGGAGCTCCTGTCATTCAAAACTTTTACCATCCAGTCATCTCCATCAGAGCGGTCCTCAGGATTAATTCAAGGTGGACATTTCAGTGAGGATGCTTAAGTGACTGTGTCCCCATCCCAAGGTGGAGTGCTTTGTCTTTTAGGTAGTTCGGCACGCAGTGAGGGAGCTGCTAGTGGCCTCAATAAGGGTGTTTCTCCCCAACCCCAGGCCCCCGCAATCTAGGAAGTGATGCTTCCCACCCTCAAACCCCATTTTCCACATTCCTTTGCTAGATTTCAACTAAAGACCCTCTTTGCTACCCTGTCCAGTTGGAGCCACCCAAAGGGGTCATGTGACATGAGCTGGATGTTAAAGACTGACGTTAGCGCATTCAAGCTCCACATGCCTCCTGTGAGCTCCATCCTCACTCAGTCCTTTCTCAATTCCATGCCCTGCGGATGACATTAGGGGTCGCCCCGGAGCCCAGGAAGCTGATTGGAGAACTGGGGGCCTGGGAACGGGGTGAGAATTGGATTCATGAAGCACCAGCAAGTGTTGAGTAAGGCTTGCCCCCTTGGGAGCAGCCGAGGAGCCATCACTTTCCTCTCTGCCAGGGGCCCCTCGGAATCCGAGGCCACAGGGCAATGCTCTGCTCTGTGCCCTCCAGACCAGCCATGACATGGGCCAACCCCGTGGGGAACCGCGGCGGGCATGGGGAATGGTCTCCGGGAGGATCCTGTGTCCGCCTGAACCGTCTATGGCTCTGCAGGTTGCCCTGGCCACACGCCAGCCCCCCGCACCCCATCTCAGAGCCCCCGCCCCCACTCTGCTTCCTGTGGCATGTGCTGTGCACGTGTGTTCTGGGGGTGAAGGTGCCCACCAGGCCCTCCCCACTCGCTGGCTCTGGTCTCTTCCGGTCCAGCTCAGCTGTATGAGGGACACACCAGCGACAGCCCTGCTTTACCCAGGGGCGCAGGTGCCCCCAAGTGTGGCCCCACATCCCATCTGTCTCCCAGCCTGTTCCCCCCCCTCGTGAGCTGAGGCCCAGCCCCCTCAGAGCTGTCTCCCCTGGCCCTGTGTGGTTGACTGGCATCTGGATCACAGATTTCACAGCTGTCACTCAAGGCCCTCTGACCCCAGACACCGTGACTCCCCTGGGGTTAAGGATCTAAGGGAAGGAGCTGAGGCCTTAAAGTGAACAGCGTGGTCTGTGCCAGCTACTGGCTCAATGAGAACAAAACATAAGGGGGGGCAGGGGGAGGAATGTGATAACCTCTGTGTGAATGTGTGTGTGTGTCTGAGCACCCCTCCTTTGTCTGTTTTGGGTCAC
>JAOXYA010488027.1:0-15616 GCA_028565675.1 Sorex palustris | reverse complement strand
CCACAGTTAAAAACATTGCAGGCATCTTGATAGCCTTGGCCTGCCAGTTGAATCAAGAGAATCTCCCTGCTCATTAGGAACAAAATTCAGAACTCTAATTTCATATCCTGGCTTCCTCCAATTGTCCAGACACCATTCTTAACATAATCAGATTCTACCTGCAAGAATACTGGTTAACCTCTCCTGGTGCTAAAATAGAATCAGAGACTTGCAAATGGAAACTGGTTACTTAATTCACTCTAAATCAATGTCTCTGCTGATAATGCATCTATCAATGTAAGTATTAAGGATCCAGCTAGGTACTGGTACGTAGATTTTCAGTCACCCTCTCAGAATGATGTTCTTGTGACATTAGGAAGATCAGATTTTCAATTGGGCATCAGCTGTGCTGCCCCTTTTCTAGCACACATTAAAATGCACTTAGAGTGATCTTCCTCAAAGGTACAAAAAGGTCCACACATTATCAAGATAGATTATTGAGAGTTTCAGGGATAATTCTGAAGACTAAATTTAATAATGGGTATCAAAGGCTTATAATGGGCACACTGAACATTTGGACTTTCAGTGTGGACTTTTACAAAGATCTTAAAATGTACACACATACATCTGCACATAATCACATATGTGCACGTATGCATACCCACACACTCATATGTACATTCTCATACACACGCACATTTGTTCACACACACACGTAAGAAATAAAGCAGGGTCAGAGCAACAGTAGCGTGTTTGCCTTGCATGTGGCTGACCTAGGTTTGATCCCCGCATCCCACATGGTCCCCCAGCACCGCCAGGAGTAATTCCTGAGCGCAGAGCCAGGAGTTAACCCAGAACATTGCTGAGTGTGGCCCCAAACCAACCAAACATCAAAGATGCTGTAAGTAGCAGTGGTGTTGAGGGAGTAGCGACTCTTGTGCCAGCCCCTGGGGTACCCAGAGGATGGGGCCTGGAGGCTGATGGGGACCAGGTGTGGCAGGAAGGTGGTGCGGTAGCCCCTCCCCGCTCTGAGCCCGTGTCTCCCTGCAGGACATGACCTCCCTGCACCCTCTGCAGCAGCTGGTGCTGGTCCCCGGCCACTTACAGTCCGTGTCCCAGTTCCTGCTCTCTCAGACCCAGCCTGGACAGCAAGGTAAGACTCAGGGTCCACACTGAGCTGGGCAGCAGGCGGAGTGGGGTGAGCAACCCAGCCCTCCCCTCTAAAGGAGAGTGCCCCTGCCCACCCGCACCAGGTCCTGGGCCTTCTTGCTCCACCCAGCCTCTCAATTCTGCACGAGTTGGAGTGAAGGTGCAGTGGGGCGGGGCGGAGCGGGGGAGGAGCAGCCCCTCAGAACGCGCGGTTCTGCCGAAGATCCTTTGGAAACCTCCGCTTCCCTCCAGTAAGCAGGACTGGGAGGCGGTGAGTGGCTCGGCACTGCCCCCCACAGGCCAGCAGCGAGGTTGCAGGGTCTCGCTGGCCGCCCAAGGCTGGGACCTCGGAGAACTTGCCTGCTTCCAGAGCTCCACAGGCCAAGAGCGCTGCAGAGTGATTTTCCCCAATCTTTGAACACGTAACCCTGCATGGGGGGGCCGCTGGTGACCTGTGGGCAGCTCCGAGTGGGCTGTCTGAACCTAGACCTGGGTGATCCCTGTACTGTCCCTCTGTCACCTGCCTCCATGCGGTCCGGTCCGGCTGGAGGGTCCAGGGTGCGCCTGCGGGTCGGCTCCCTAGCTCGCCCCACCTGCCCCAAGCCCAGCCTCTCAGCAGCACGCCCCTGCCTCCTCGCTCCCGGTCCCTGCCCCGTTACAGCCCTGCATTCCCACGGCACCGGCACCCGAGGGTAGCAGGATGGAGTCAGCGCGCTTGGACCTCGCAGTGTTTGTTTTGGCTAAGTCGTCCCAGAGGCTCACAGTAGGACAGGGAGCATAGGAGCTAATTCTGTTTCCGTTTGGAAGCCTGGCCGGGAGAGGAGAGCGGTGCAGGCGGTGCAGGCGCATAACACGATCAGCGTATGAGGCAAGACAAAACCCAAACAAAACCCAGTCAGGAGAGCTGGTGCAGGGGTTAAGGCACCTTGCATCAACCCTGGTTGGTCCTCAGCACCACATCTGCTCCCCACGCACCGCCAGGGGTCACTGAGCAGAGAGCCAGAAATAGGCCCTGAGCATGGCCAGGTGTGGCCCCCAAATACAACAACAAAAAGGCAGGGTGAAGGGGCACAGGGCCTGAGGTGCTGGCCTTGCACACAGCCAACTCTGGTTTGATCCCTGGCACCACAGATGTTTCCCTGAGTGCCTCCAGGAGTGATCCCTGAGCACAGAGCCAGGCGTAAACCCAGAGTGCCATCAAGTGTACTCCCACTCCCAACACCTCCCGCTCCCCTTCCCCCCAAGAAAGAAAGAAAGAAAATTTGAAGTCAAACTCAGTTATTTAAAAAAAACAAAATCACTAGTTTGTGTGTCCTTGGGAAACTTAACTAACCTCTCTGAGCTCCCACTTCCTCTTTCTAGAAATAATGGTTAAATCAACTCACTGAGTCTTTTGAGAGTTACTTGACATAACACTTGGGGAAAGGCTGGGTCCTGCCTCAGAACGCAATCAGGACAATGAGCCACTTCCCGGCTCCCAGTGCCGGCAGCTTCCTTAAGAATCCTTTTGCCTATTTATTTCCTAGAAAGGACAAATCCAGCCCAGCTTCCTCAGACCGAGGCACATGCTACCCCTCGGTCCCCTGAGCCACAGTACCCCGAGGCAGAGTGATGGGGGTGAGCCACCTCCACACCAGTTGGTAGCCTGGTGGCCTCACTGGTACAAGGGGAAAGAACTGGCTGTGGCCTTCCTAGAAGGGGGCAGGGGGTCGTGAGCACCCCAGCCCAGGTGCCTGCAGAGGCGGGAGCGTGCCCGTCCAGCTGACCCTCCGCCTGGCCTGGCCTTTGCCCACTTCCCTCAGCCCTTCGCCCCCCCCCCGCTTGCTTCCGCCTGGCCCTTTGGCCAGTGCCCACTGCCCTCTGGGGTTCTCTGTCCTGCCCACCCCCCCTGGCATCCCTAAACCCTGCAGCTTGGGCTTTGGCGCCGTTCCAGCCTGTTCTGCAGACAGAGGGTATCGCGGGACCCCCTCCCCAACCGTCCCAGCCCTCCCCCGCCTCACCTCCTTCCCTCCCAGCCCCGGTCTCAGCCCTGCTCCCGGCTGGGCCTCTGCAGACAGGCAGGCAGGCAGGCAGGCAGGCAGGCAGAAGGACTGGTTTGGGGACTGCTGTTTACATCTGTTGTTGCCTGTGTCTGGCTCGCCCCCGCCCGAGTGTGGCAATGCCTGGCAGTGCCCGTGGGGGCCTCTGCGGAGGGCTCGAGGTGGGTTGAGGGACCTGCTTAGGTGGCAGGGGTGGGGCCACCTCTCGTGGTTCCCGGGTGCCCGTGTCTGCCTTCCTCGGACGGCCTGGATTCATTGTCTCTGTTCCTTTGTCCCTGCCAGGTCTGCAGCCAAATCTCCTTCCCTTTCCGCAGCAGCAAAGTCCTCTCCTCCTCCCGCAGACGGGGCCCGGCCTGGCGTCCCAGGTAAACAGCCGCCCATTTCCTCTAGGAATGGCCTGGTTTCCCCCCACCCCTGCTGGTGTGCTGGCCCCTGGGAGCAGGAAACAGCTGGGAGGAGCCCCGTGCACCTGTGGGGGAGCCCGAGGACCAGGTTTCAGAAGCGAAGGCCCCTCCGCACCACTCCCGCTCAGGGCCTGGCCCCCTGCCCTTCCCACGGGTGCTCAGATGCCCACCAGGGAGGCGAGCCCATCAGCCTGAAGTCCCAGAGGCAGAGCTGTCTGGAGAGCATTCAGCACATAGGGGATCCCAGGGGGTTGAACTCATCACCATATACCTGCAAGGTCTCAGAGCAGAGGCCTCAAGCTATCCACCAAGCCATTTGTCCAGGCACCCTCTACCTTTTTTTTTCTTTGCTTTTTGGGTCACACCTGGTGATGCACCAGGGCTACTCCTGACTCTGCACTCAGGAATTACTCCTGTTGGTGCTCAGGGGACCAGATGGGATGCTGGGAATTGAACCCGGGTCAACCACATGCAAGGCAAACACCCTACCTGCTCTGCTATCGCTCCAGCCCCCACCCTCTACTTTAGACAGGCCTCGGCAGCAGGCGACTGGGTGGCTGCCAGGGGGGTACAGCGCCCAGGTGCTCGGGAGAAGGGACTCCTCCTTCTCCTCTGGTCAGTAGCATCCTTTGCCCCTGAGTGGCAGCCTGAGCAGCCACCGAATCTTCCCCCCAAACCTCCCCACCCCGCTGCGGCTGTGGGCAAGGATCTCTGCTGAGCCGTGTCTACGGACGGGGACTGCGAAGGTCCTACTGGTCCCTTCTCTGCGCTGAGAGCCCCAGTGGTCATAGCCGTCCAGCCTGGAGTGAATCTGGGAGTGCAGAGGGCGCCATCTAGTGGTCAGATGGGCGCACAGCGTCCTCTTTGCAGCCTCCTGGCGGTTCCCCTCGTTGGTTTTCATCCAGAAGAGGATTTAGAGCGTTGTTCTGGGTCCCCTCTCTCTCCTCGTGGTGTCAGAGCAGGGAAAGACCAGAGACAGTCTTCTCAGAAGTTTCCTCAGGCCTCCCCAGGGACTGGGGTGCTGGAAGACAGCTCCCAGGACAGGCTTAGGCCTTGGGACCGGGGATAGAGGGGGCACGTGGGAGACGCTGGGGGCGTTGTGTCAGTGCAACTGTGTAAGTGGAGGGGGATAAAGAAGGTCCAGGGGGCGCCCAAGTCCTTGCCGGATAGAGAGCAATGCAGTCCCGACAGGGGGTGCTGAGGATCTGATCTGACATCCCCCAAAGCAGGGCCAGCTCTGTAATCATTTCACATCCTGTTCTCCCCCAAAGACCCTTCATCTGGGGGAAACGCCTCCACTGTGTGCCAAGACACAAACAGACACTCATAGTATAGCGGGGAGGCGCTTTCATTGCACGTGGCCGACCCCAGTTCAATCTCCAGCATCACGTACAGTAGCCCAAGCACTTCCGGAAGTGACCCCTGGCACAGAGCCAGCAGCAACCCCTGAACATCGCTGGGTGTGACTCCCCCCCAAAAAAGAGGGGTCAGAGAGATGGTTCAGGGGTTAGGTACTTGCCTTGTGTACGGTAGATCTTGGTTTGATCCCCAGCTTCCCAGACGGTCATCTGAGTGGTCTCTGAGCACCCAGAGCCAGGAATAAGCCCTGAGCACCCACCGGGTGAGTCCCCCAGAACAGAAAGGAAATAAAAATAAAACGAGGCTGGTGCCATAAAATTAACCCCCTTCTTGAAAGAGTCAATTGGGAGAGAGAAGGGAGATTAGTAGGTAGAGCCTGTGGGCTGCGGCCCCTTGGCCTGGGCAGCTCCTCACTGTTCTGCTCCCCTGGGCCTGGATGGACACCCCCTGGGCTCTGAGGGTCAGGGCTTGTCCTCTCTGAGTCCATTAAAGAAGATGCTCCCCTGTCCAGCAGGCAGGACAGGAAGTGTGTTCAGACAGCATGGCGGGACTTTTATTCAAAATACAGACAGTGGTCAGCAAGTAAAACAGGCATTTCCCAGGAAGTTCTGCTATTAAGAAATGAGGCTGGGGGGCCCTCAGGGAGCCTCTGTGGGACGAGCAACACCCCAGGACGTGGCTGCAGCTTTCCAGTGCCGTGCAGAGGTGTGGCGGGATCTTTGTAAACTGCCCCGCCAGCTTCTTTTACGGTGGGAACCGCAGAGGAGGAAGTTACCTGAGAACCACATGAGTCAGACCCAGTCCAGGAGCCGCCTTCCTGTACCCTGACAGGGCTCGAACCCTGAGCAACCGCCCTGGGCTGCCCCTGGCAGGAGCTGCCATGTCCTCTTAAGTTTGAGACCCAAGAAGCCGCAGGCTGGCGGGGGGGTGGGTGGCTCTGCAGCCTCTGACGTGTGTGTGTGTGTGTGTGTGTGTGTGTGTGTGTGTGTGTGTGTGTGTTCCCTCCCAGGCAGCTGCACGCCCTGGGCTGCCGGGGCCCTCTTTAGAGCCCCATCTGGAAGCACCCCAGCACCTCCCCGGGCCCAAGCACCTCCCCGGCGCTGGAGGGGCGGATGAGCCCAGTGACCTGGAGGAGCTGGAGAAGTTCGCCAAGACTTTCAAGCAGAGACGCATTAAGCTGGGCTTCACCCAGGTTCGGTTTGGGGGATTTGTCTTGGAGAGAGGGGGGGACATGGAGAGACTTGGGCTGACTGAGGGGGGCATAAGCTTCCGGAGGGGGTGGTGGGTTGGGAGGCCAGTCCCTGGGGACTTTAGACTTCCCCAGAGCTGGGGGCCTGCGTTATCAGGAGGGAAACAGACTTCTGGGGGCGGGAGGAGGCTGGAGCCAGAGCCAGAGCAGGGCTGAGGCTACCCCTGCTCTGGGGAGAGGAGCCCCGTAGTGTAGCTGGGCCGATGGTGGTTGCTAGAAGGTTCTCTGCATGTGAATGGGGGGGATGCCCAAAGATGAGGACAACTGGCTCAGTCCTCCCTCCGGGCCCCCCTTCCCCGCAGGGAGATGTGGGGCTGGCCATGGGGAAGCTCTATGGCAATGACTTCAGCCAGACGACCATCTCGAGGTTCGAGGCCTTGAACCTGAGCTTCAAGAACATGTGCAAGCTGAAACCGCTGCTGGAGAAGTGGCTCACGGATGCTGGTGCGGGTGCCAGGCGCGGGACACGGGGTGCAAGTGTGGGGGTGCACGGGGCGCGGGGCCCGGGGCGCAGGGGTGCCGTGTTGGGAGCGGGGCCCTTCCTCCCCTCCCCACCAAGAAGGGCAGCGGGTGGGGCCCACACTCTTGGCTGGATACCTGGGGGGTTCACTGCAGAGCACGTGGTCAGCCACAGGGGGACCCTCTGCCCTGGAACAGGAAATGGGGGGATGGGCGGCTCCTGGGGACTCAGGATGTTTGGGGAAGGATTTCCTCCTTCCTGGTGTCACCCCTGCGGGATGCAGGCTCCTTCCGGAGGGCCCCGCCTGTGCTCGGACTGCTGTCCCCTGAAAGAAGGGTGGGTCCTCCCACCAGCCCTGCCTCCAAGACCTCGGTGTGGGTGCTCTGCCTGCACCCACCCAACCCTCTTGCCGCGTCCCGCATCCAGGGGGACCCTTGCGAGAGCAGGGGGACCCTTGTGCATCCATGGGGACCCTTGCGTCCTGGGGGATGTTTGTGCGTCCAAGGAGACCCTTGTATGTCTGGGGGACCCTGACACGTGTGTGCCCAGGGGACCCTTGTGTGTCCAGGGGGCCCTTTCGCTGGCCCTGAGGAGAGAGGCAGCATTTCTGGCCGGTTCTGACCCCCTCCCCTCTACTGGCCTGACCTGAGCTCCCCTGTGCCCCCTGCAGAGTCCTCTCCCTCAGACCCCTCTGTCAGCTCCCCCAGCTCCTACCCTACCCTCAGCGAAGTGTTCGGAAGGAAACGGAAGAAACGGACCAGCATCGAGACCAACATCCGCCTGACCCTGGAGAAGAGATTTCAGGACGTGAGCAATGCTGGGGCAGAGCAGGGGGTGGGGCCACGCCAATTAGCACCCACCCCTCGCATCACACCCCTGCCCCAAGGAAGGCTCCAGGTGCCCAGGGGTTGGGCTGAAAGTCTGCCCTTGACCCTACATTCCCACTGACATCTCCAGTGCTGGTGTCCCTTTCTCTCACTGGGAGAGAGCCGGAAACAGGAAATGAGCGTCCCAGGCGAGTACCAGCAGGGAAACCAGTCCAGCCCTGGCCGGAAGATTTTCTTTCCTCTGCTGTGTCTTGCTTGGATCAAATGACACATATGTCCATATCCGAAAAATACTGGGATGGACGAGTAGATCCAGCATCAGATGCCTTCTCGGTGTATCTCCTTGCATTTCTGTTCTGTCTCCACCATCACATCTCCAGCTGGGGATGGGGCTGGAGGGATAGTACCCAGGTCTCATCCCTAGCACCCCATATGGTTCCTTAAGCACTGTCAGAAGTAATGCCTGAGTGCAGAGCCAGGAGTAAGCCCTGAGCATCGCCGGGTATGACCCACAAACAAACAAATTGCCAGGATCCTCTTCTAGCCAAGAGTGTTTTTTGGAGTTTGGGGCAAACCCCACGTGGAAGCTAAGAATGCCAGATCTGTGCGGTGGGGGCCAGGGGCAGATGTGGAAGGTGTGTTATGGCAGTTGGCTGCATCCTGGGGAGTAGGTGCTGGCCACAGACCTTCCCAGGGTGCCAGGGGAAGAAAGGGTGCAGGAGGGAGGAAAAGGGGCCCGAGATGAGCGCGAAGGCAAGCGTGGTCATGGGTCTTGATACATGTGTGAGATGCATGTACATATACACGTATCTGCTGCTATCGGGGTGGGTTGACACTCGTTGACCTCATCATTTATTTATTGGGCAGTGCCGGGGTCAAACCCAGGCCTCACGCATGCCTCCCACTGGGCCACATCCCAGGCCTCCTTGCCTGTTTTGTTGAAGTGGAAAAGGATATCAGGTCATGACAAAGAACCACAAAGGTGGGGAGCACAGGGTTGGGGATTTCCTGCCCCAAATAACTATAAACAGATTCCTCTTTTCAGAAACTTCTCCAGACAAATCTTTGTTTCTGGAGCCTGCAGCCTGAGTCAGACCCAGTGCCTGTGTACACATATTTTTCGTCTAACTTTCACAATAATTCCATGTAACAGGCATCATTATTTTTACTTCACAGGTAAAGGGAAAAAACCATAAAGCCTATAAACCATTCTACAGCTATTTGGGGGAGGTGGTTGGTTATTGGATCATATCCAACAGTGCTCGGGGTGACTCCTGGCTCTGTGCTCAAGAGTGATCCCTGGCAGTGCTTGAGGAACTGTGTGGGATACTGGGGGTCAAACCAGGGTCAGCTGCGTGCATGGCAAAAGCCTTATCTCCTTACTGTCTCTCCAGACCCGTATTCTTGTTTTTTTTGTTTTTGTTTGGGGGTCACGCCTGGCAGTGTTCAGGGCTTACTCCTGGCTCTGCACTCAGGAATCGCTCCTAGCAGTGCTCAGGAGACCATATGAGATGATGGGGATCGAACCCGGGTCACTTGCGTGCAAGACAAGTACTCTCCCCACTGTGCTATGACTCCGGCCCCCCCAGCCCCGTATTTATTGCTTTGATCCTGCAACCATGGAACATATGTCCCCTTCTCGAATTCTTTTTGTTTCTTTGGATTTTGGTTTTGTTTTATTTTTGGAGGGGGGACTCCCTAGCAGTGCTCCAGAGGTCCCTCCCAGAGACTCTTGGCTAGCCTGGCCTGTGGTTCTGTGTAAGGACTGAGGATGTGGTGATGCTTGGACCCTGCAGTGCTGGGGCTGACCTGCTCCTCCCGGCCCCAGCAGCACTCGGGGTTCTCCAGGGCTGCCCCTGCTAGTGCCTGAGGAAGTCGCCAGCCCCCACCCTTGGTTCTTGAGTGACCCCCCGTCTCCCTTGTCTCTGGTCTCCACAGAACCCCAAGCCCAGCTCCGAGGAGATATCTCTGATTGCAGAGCAGCTGTCCATGGAGAAGGAGGTGGTGCGGGTCTGGTTCTGCAACAGGCGCCAGAAGGAGAAGCGGATCAACTGTCCGGTGGCCCCGCCCCTCAAGGCCCCCATCTACAATTCCCGCCTGGTGAGTGGCTGGGTCCAGCGGCTGGGACGATGTGGGGGGTGGGGAGGCGGGGCAACACAGGGGCGGAGGGGGGCCTGGGCAAGTTGTCTCTGCACTCTGGGGAGGAGAGTGGGGGTCACTGAGGGGAGTGGGCAGCAAATAAGGAAGCAAAGAGAGACAGCCGATACAAAACGCATTTGCAGCCAGAGCAGTGGCACAGGGGCCAGTATGCAGAGACCCCCGTTTAATCCCCAACACTCCATAGGGACCCCTGATCCCGCAGGGTGTGACCCTCAAGCACGGCACCAAGCCAGGAGTAAGCCCTGAGCTCTGCTGGGTGTGGTCTCACCCCCTTGGATGCAGTAAAATGAAATAAAGTCCTGGAAAAACAGAGAAGACCCAGGGGCTAGGAAGAGATGACAGCTCTGTGACCCGGGCTCAGAACGGACCTTCTTTGAGAAGGTGACGTCGGTGCAGAGCCCTAAGTGCTGAAAGGGATGAGGAGGAAAGTTCCGGAAAGAGTGTCCTGCCAGGGGCTGGAGCAATAGCAAAGCGGGTAGGGTTTTTGCATTGCACGCAGCCTACCTAGGTTCGATTCCCAGCATCCCATATGGTCCCCCGAGCACCACCAGGAGTAATTCCTGGATGCATGAACCAGGAGTAACTCCTGTGCATTGCCGAGTGTGACCCAAAAAGCAGAAAAAAAAAAAAAGAGTGTCCTGCCAGTGAAAAAGGCCTGGCCTGTTTGAACAGCAGTGAGGAAGCCGTAGCCGGGGTGGGGGAAAGAAGAGGTGAGGTCAGGGAGGCGGCAGGGGGAGGAAGAGGGAGCGGACCCCTGGCTTGGAGCTGCCATAGTCTTAGCTGGGGCGGCAGGTCTGGACCCCACCCAACTCTCCCACCCTCCCACAGTTGCAGCCCTCAGGCTGATGGTGGCAGAAGGGTGCGAGGGAGGTGGCCGAAAGGCCGGATTCTCGGTATCCCTCCCCGGGCGCCGACGGCTCGTGCAAAGAGCACGAAGAGACGAAGCCAAGATAACTGGAAGGGTTTTGGCCTGGGCAGCATCTGGCAGGCGCATGTTTGAGTTGATCAAGCCTTGCAGGAGGGACCGCTCCGAGGGGGCGGGCTGGCATGCGGCCTGGGAAGTTTGTCCAGGAAGGACTCAGCTGACGGTTACAGCCATGATTCTGGCCTTCGGGGAGCCGCTGGGGCTGGAAAGAGCTGGGAGTTCCGGCAGAACTGGGTGTTCGGAGAGGAGGGAATGTCTCCTCCGTCTCTGGGGGTGATGATGGTTGAAGGGGGAGGGGGTGGAGGGATGAGTGCTCATCCCCCAAATAGTTCCGCTCTGAAAGATGAGAGTGCCTCGTCTGGGGCTGGCCGTGGCTCCTGCTGGACCCCGCGCCAGTGGCATCTTCCTCGAGCATGACTCAACTGGTGCGTGTAGACCCGCCTCTGAGCAGATAGAACGGATCCCGAGATCTGTAATACTTGGCCCCATCTTGGAGGATCTCGCTGCCTAGCCGAGGAGACAGACAAATAAACAGGAGGTAAACAGCAGCGAATTTCTCTGGGAGGACTTGGACTGAGCAGCTGATAAAGCCTCAGGAGACGGTGGTCAGGGAAGTGGTCCTCGGGGAGCTAATTAATCCCTTCCCCGAGTCTGGAAGGACCAGAGGAGTGACGAGGCAGAGAAGTGGGGCGGAATCTGGGGAGAGTGGACACGGGCTGAGGCATGTAGAATGAGGGGCTGGGGGAGCCACTGACCACCCGGGGTCCCACTCCAGGGATCACTGGAGGTGATTGGGCATTGGGGGGTCACTGAAGGACTTGAAACAGGACACTGGCTCGATCTTATTCACTGGGGAAAATGGGCTCCCTGAGGTGGCACACGGGCGTCTGGAGAGGTGTGAGATGAGTCGCAAGGAGACCAGTTAGGATTACGACGGGCGGGCAGCATGCCAGGAGGAGATAATGGGGGACTGAGGCCGCAGGGGGAGATCCAGGAGACAGGGAGAAGAGGCCTTGGTTGGTCGTGGCTAGTACGTTGAAGGCGGGATGGGAACAAAGAGAGCCATGATGGCGAGAGCGCCTCCGGGGTGACTCAGTGTCCAGGCTGGGCTGACGAGGGAGGTGGGGGCGCCAGGGACCAAACACGCCAACACGGGAGGGGCAGGGCTGGGTGTCGGAAAGAGTGATATTTTCTTGCGTGACACCCTCGGGCTGCCCCAGGGACACCCCAGTGGGCAGGTCCCGGCGCTGGGATGTGTGAGTGGGAGGTCAGGGATGGAGAAGTGGGCGTGGGAGGGAGCATATGGGTGGGACTGCAGAGCGAGGGGGTGCCCCCCAGGCTGTCTGCACAGAGGAAGGAGAGAAGAGAAACTGTGGCATCACTTGCCCCTGGGGAACACCAGCATTTGTGGGCTGGACAAAGGCAGACCCTCTGCCCTTGACCCTTGAGGGCAGAAATGGACCATTGAAGGCAAGAACTTGCACTGAGGTAGGAGTGGGGGGTGCTGGACCAAGTACACCAGGAACAAAGATGGGGATCCCCAGTTGGAATGGAGCCCAGGAAGATGGGCTGAGGGATCTTCCCAAGTCCAGGGTATTGGGGGGCTTCTCCTAGGAACTCCAGGAGAGCAAGTGGACATCAAGAAGGGAGGTGGTGGGGGCAGTGGAGAGGCTCCAGAGAGAGGGAGCTGTGTGCAGAGGGCCCAAGGCTGGGCTGGAACCCGGGCACTGAAGCAGGGTGAGGGGACTAGAGAGGTAGGCGGGGGGACCCCCACTCAGGGTGTTGTCAGCTGGAAAGAAATGGGACCAAGTCCTCAGTCCTCCTCGGAAGCCTTAATGACTCAGGGAGGTAGGTTTGGGTTTGGGTTCTGACCCAACTTGCATGAAGCAGAAAAGGGGTTGGGGGCGTGTCTAAAGGGTCGGGAGTCCCTCACTCGGTATTGTCATCATTTGCTTGGCATGTTTGCTGAGAACCTGCACTGCAGGGAGCACTGGGGATGAGAGCACCATTGAGGGCAGCAAGGGGAGTTGGCAAATGCTATCACTGGGGCAATCCCGGGGCCTGGAACAGGTTCTTGTCCCGAGGAGCAATCTCTCAGCTAGACAGTCTCTAAGACGACTACAGGCAAAGCCACAGTAAAAAGAGAAACAGAACAGTGGTCAAAGTGGAAATTCAGGGGCCCGAGCAACAGTCCAGTGGATAGGGTGTTTGCCTTGCATGGGGCCGACCCGAGTCTGGTCCCAGCATCCCATGCAGTCCCCCGAATCCACCAGGAGTGCTTCCTGAGCTCAGAGCCAGGAGTAAGCCCGGAGCACCTCTGGGTGTGACCCCAAAACAAAAACCAAAAAAGACCTGGATATAGACACGGGCAAGTTTGCAAGCGCCTGGCCCTGCTCCAGGAGGAAGCAGGAGTGCTGGTCACAGTGACTAAATGCGTTGTTTATCTCAGAGCAGCAACAGATGCCCAGGGTGCGCCCCAGGCGGGGAGAGGAGCAGGAGTTACCGATTACATCTTTGGGGCACTGCCCCACACACCTGGCTCCACCCTGGTGACCCCACCTCCCACCCCTGCGGGGCAAGGATGCTCATATCATAGGAAGGTGGATGGCGGCCGTGAGAACTCAGCTGCGGCACGCGGGGAGAGACTCTGCGGGCAGTTAGCGCTTTATGAGTACTCACGCCATACGTCCTTTACAAAAGAGATCTACTCATCCGCCCGTCCATCTGCCCAGTCATTCATTCATTCACTGATCAATTTCTTTGTCCATTTGTTCACTCATTTGTCCATCCTCCACCCATCCACGTATCCATCCATACATCCATCCATCCACTTGTCTGTTCATTCATCCTTCCATTCATACTTTCTTCTATCCATTTACCATTCATTCATCCACCTAGTCATTTATTCCTTTGTCCATCCACCCAGTCATTTATTCCTTCATCCATCTACCCCTCCATTCATCCATCCACCCCTCCATTCATCTGTCCCTCCCTCCCTCCATCTACCCCTCCATTCATCCATCCACCCCTCCATTCATCTGTCCCTCCATCCATCCATCCATCCATCCATCCATCCATCCATCCATCCAACCACCCACCCAAATACCCATCCACCCACCTACCCATCCACCCATTTATCTATCCCTCCAATACCCCATCCATCCATCCATCCATCCATCCATCCATCCATCCATCCATCCTTTCATTTGTTGTCAGAACCACACCCAGCAGTGCCCCTGGGACCCTACAGTGGCAGGATCAAACCCAAGGTTTTGCTCACACAGTTATGGGCTCTGCTACTTCAGTCCCTGCCTCAAAACTTAAAATTTCAGGGCTGGGGAGATGCTCAAAGGGCTGGAACACATGGTTTCTACGCAGGAGGCCCGGCTTCCACCCCAGCACCACCTAACCCTTCTGAGCAACACAAGGCCAAGGGACGGTCAGGGAGGACCCACTGAACACTGTGGAGTGTAGCCTCAAGAGAAGAAAAAAGACAAAGGACCCATCAGGGCAGAGTCCCTGCTCTCGGTCCCAGGGGCGTGAGCGGATGAGGCCAGGTCCCCGCAGAGCAGAGAGGGTCTCCTCTGTGGCGTCTGACTCTGACCACGTGGGGGATGGGGATCTGGAGGGGAGATACCAGGCCCATCAGCTCTCCCCTTCCCTCCCTGATCTCTGAGCCAGTGGCGCTGTAAGGTCTGAGACCGAAGTCTCCCTCCCATGACCTTGTGTCAAGCCCAGGCTCTACCCTGCACATGCCCCGGTGCTGGGCGTTGGGGTCAAGGGGGCTGGGAAATGGGTGGGCCCAGGAGCACCTGCCCTTCGACGTCCCCTGGGACTTCTATCCCCAAGACAACTCCAGTGAGGCTGTTTCCCTGGCACGATGCCCTGCCCGGGCTGGGCAGCAAAGTGGCTGGGAAGCAAGGCAGTGTGGGGGTCTCCACAAAGGGGGCCTGGGTTGTGGGTTTAGAATTTTGAAATCCAGGATTTGACTCCCTTGACTCTGCCGTCTGGGGAGGGGGGTGAAGGGGTGAGGGAGGCGAGTCCCCGAAAAGAAGCTCCTGCTCCCGGCTAGAAGGGGGTGCAGGACGGGGGGGGAGGCTTGGTTGCGGCCCCAGGACATATCACAGGCCTTGCAGTGGGGGCCTGGGGTCTGATCCCAGCCTCGATTCCCCCCACTGAGGCACACGGAGCTGCAAGGATACGCAGGGACACTCACCGGCTTCTCTCCCCTTGCAGGTCTCTCCCTCGGGCTCGCTGGGTGCCCTCCCTGTCCCTCCGGTCCACAACGCCCTGCCTGGAACAGGTGAGCTTGCTTGCACTTTCCAAACAAGCCCCACAACATCACTGCAAATCAGTTCCCCAAAGCTAGACCGCACCCCAAGGGCACAAAATGATGGGGAAGGGGAGCCTCCAGTAACTTGGGGGACCCTTTCTGTTTATTCACTCAAAGGAGGCTGGTTTTGTGGGTGGTGATTGTGCTGGATGATGATATTTTTTTTCTAGAAAGGGCATGGTGGGCCAAATAAATTTAGGAAGCACAAAGGGTCGGACTTTGGCCTGGAAAGGCACCCAGTGAGGGCAGCCTCCCAACGTTTCAGAGGTGAACACGTTTGGTGCCAGGAGGAAACGGGTTTCCGGATCCAGGAAGTGTGGGAGAGGCTGAGTTGGGCAAGTCCCAATGAGTGTTTCATGGCTGAGAGAGAGGACAGTGGGGTTCTGGTGTGTTTTTTTTGCATGCAGTGGACCTGGGTTTGATCCCTGGCAACTCATGTAGTCCCTGAGCCTGTCAGGAGTGGTCCCTGAACACAACCTGGTGTGATCCTAAAACAAAAAGAAGAAAAGGAAGGAAAAGGAAAGAAAGAAGGAAGGAAGGGGGGCTGGAGCAATAGCACAGCAGATAGGGCGTTTGCCTTGCACTCGGCCAACCCGGGTTCAATTCCCAGCATCCCATATGGTCCCCTGGGCACCGCCAGGGGTAATTCCTGAACGCAGAGCCAGGAGTAACCCCTGTGCATCGCCGGGTGTGACCCGAAAAGCAAAAAAAAAAAAAAAAAAAAAAAAAAAA
>JAOXYA010488002.1:0-15619 GCA_028565675.1 Sorex palustris | reverse complement strand
CGGCCACGACTCCAGAGCACAGAAACCAATCTCTTAATTATCTGACTCTCAGTAGAAATACTTCCAGGGTTAATTAGTAAAATAGCGGAAATCCAAAAAAAAAATCATACTAAGTAAAATATGTCAGACACAAAGGACAAATATTGTATGAGTCTATCTATAAGAGGTACCTAGAATAGCCATAGAGATCTAATGGGAAATAGAAAGGAGAAAAACAAGGCAGGAAAAATATTTTGGAGGAGAATTTGGACCACACCTGGCACTGTGTTCAAGAGTGAGTTTGCAGAAATTTCGATGAATACACCAGAGAAAAGTGAAACCTGACAGACAGAGGGAGATATAATTAATGTGACTGATTATTCACTCAAAAAGAAGACAATGGAAGAACATTTTTTAGATTCTAAGTCCAATAAAAATACCTTTCAAAATCAAGGCCAAAGACATTTTCAGAAAATAAAAACAGAAAATTCATTATCAAAAGATATATGTATGCTATAATAAATACCAAGGGTTGTTTTTCAGGCTTAAGAGAAATAACATCAGAAGACAATTATTTATGTGCGTGTATTACCATAAATTAACATAAAAATTTAAGATATTCTATACAAACTATGACTATTTAAAACAAAATTTATAACATTATATATGTTAGTTCAGAAGAGGGAATATATTTTCCATATTTAAAATTGAGCACAATGGGCCAGTGGTAGAGCACATACTTCACACATATGAGGCTTTGCGTTCAATCATACATACACACATATTATATACAGTAATACATATCTCTAAGTAGATTCTGACATGCTAAAGCCATATACTGCAATCCGTAGAACAATCACTAAAAAAAATTTCAAAAGGTTAGAACTGAAAAATTAGAGAAGGAGGAAATTAGTTCCAATTTTCAATTAACCCAAGAGAAGGTAGAGAAGAACAAAGAAACAAAAAGAAAAAAAGAAAACAACAAAATTCTAATTCTACATTCACTTATATTAATAATTCAATGAAAGCAGAATCAACACTTCAACTAAAAGGCAGAGGTTGGGGCTGGGAGATGACTGGGAGCTGGAACACTGGCCGCTGAGCAGAGGTCTCAAGTTCGATCCCTAGTACCACATGGCCCCCACCCAGAACTACGCTAGAAGTGCCCCAAGAAGCATTTAATTATTGCTAGAGTGTTCTTGAATCCCCTGCACATTGTTTGGAAGAGAAGAAAGAAAGCAGAGAGTATCACAGCAGTTATAGTACAGTGTATAGGGTGTTTGCCTTGCATGCGGCTGGCCGGGGTTGATCCCCAGCATCCCTTATGATCCCCCGAACACCTCCAGGAGTGATTCCTTAGTGCAGAGTCTAAGTAATGACCCCTGAGCATTGATGGGTGTGACTCAAAAGGCCTCCCCCTTCCCCACCAAAAAATTGATTGCCTTATTGATGATGGCCTTTAAAACATGTCCTTGAGTACCTGAGAGAAATCATAAGGTAATATGGTTGCATGCAGCCATTAGACTCCCCACATAGCATATGGTCCCTTAAGCACCACCAGGAGTCAGTCCTGAGGACAGAGGCAGGAATAGCCCTTTAGCACCTCAGGGTGTGGCCCCAAAAGAAGTATTCTTGATATATAATGGGGAAAATTAATTGAATGTAAGTTTCTTTCTTTCTATTTATTTTGTGAAGCAAAATGTTTCTATTGAATGAAATTTACCTGAAAGGACATGAGGCGGAGAGAGAGGGAGTGTTCAAGAGAGAATGTGGGTTTCTGCAGAGTGGAAAGAACCAGCAAAGACAGTGTTCAAGGAAGAACATGGGCTTAGGACAGCAAGCCTGTAAGTTTCTTTTAAAGATATACTTTGCCAATGCTTAACCTGCCCAGAAGAATGGCTATATTAACATCAAACAAAACAGAATCTAAGCCTGGAATTAGCTCTGAGCATCACAGAGGTGACCCAAAAACAAGAACCAAACAAACAAAAAGACTTAAACACTTTTAGATAACCCATGGATAAAAAAAATCACAAGGAAAATCATAAAATGTATCAAAATCAAAGGGATAATAAAAATGCAACATATCAAGTTTTATGACATTCAAATAAAATAGTATTTGCAGGGAAATTTATAGCACTTAACATTTAGAAAGATAAAGTCTTAGGGGGCTGAAGCCATCATACAGAGTGTAGGGTGATTGACTTGCACATGACCAACCCAGGTTGATCCCCAGCATCCCATATAGTCCTCTGAGTACTGACAGGTGTGAGCCCCCACCCAAAAAAAGTCAAAAAGGAAGTCTTAATAGTTCTACTCTAAGAAACTAGGTAAAAGTGATGTAACTCAACTTAAAGCTAGAAGGGGGCTGGAGTGCTTGTACAGCAGGTAGGGTGCTTGCCTTGCATGTCCCTGACCCCAGTTCTATCTCCAACCTCCCATATTGTTCCCTGAGCACCATGAGGAGTAATCCCTGAGTGCAGAGTCAAGAATAACCCCTGAACATTACTGGGTGTAACGGGGGGAAAAAAGCTAGGAGAAAGGAAAGAAATAATGATTTTTTTAAAAAGTGGGAATCAATGAAATTTAAAATAAACCATGGAAAAAATAACAAAATCTTAAACTGCCCCTCTCTTTTTCACACCCAGAAGTGCTCAAGGAACATTCCTGGCTCTGTGTTCAGGACCAACCCCTGGGAGTGCTCAGGGGATCAAATATGGTACAAGGGATTTTAACCAGGGTTAGCTGCATACGAGTCAGGGGCCTTACCTCCTGTACTCTCAAGCTGACTCTTTAATAAAATGCATATACCCACAATGAGATATCAAGATAAAAAAATAAACCAAATAAGCATTTTTGTGTGTATTATTGGGCCACACCTGGTAGTGTTCAGGATTTACTTCTGACTCTGTCCTCAGGGATCACTCCAGTGAGTCCCAGTATTCTGGGGTCCTGTGGATCAAATTAGGGTTGGCCATGGGCAAGACAAGTGCCATAACCCTGTAAAATTTCTCTGGCCCAGAAAACAAATTATTTTATCAGCCAGTAAAGGAATAGTATTATTTAGCTACAGGGGACATCAGAAGAATGATTTTTAAAATGTAAATGATGAGGAAAGATAGAGTTTTGTTCTGATTCTTGGTGAGATCAAGAAAATATTATTCATCCAGGCCAGGGAAAAGCTCAAAAGGGGCCCAGGGCTTGATTCCTAGATACCACATACTTCCCTGAGCACCACTGGAAGGAATTCCCAAGCTCAGAGCAGGGAGGAGCCCTTGAGTACCACCAGTTGTGACTAAAACACAAAAACACAATCCATCCCACCATTTCCCAGCCTGCCTACCTCCATACTTTATAAGCCTGTATCATGTTAAGTACTGAATGCATGCATGAAATAACTGCTTGAGAACTCTCCAAGTTCAACAATAACAGCTCATTTTAGGAAGAAAATGAGAGATCAAAGTACTAGCACATCAGCCGTGAGCTGATAATTTTTTTCTTCTGATATTCCATCCCCTGAATTTAGGCAACCTCAATCACTCAAGTGAGATCCGGGGAGCAGACAGAGCTCTAGGGAGAAATCCTGTAGTTTAGGTTCATTTGATCTGTTTGTTTAGGGACCACATCCGGCCATGCTCAGGGCTTACTCCTGGCTCTGCACTCAGGAGTCACTCCTGGCAGGCTCTGGGGACCATATGGGGTACCACATGCAAGGAAAGTGCCTTACCCCATGTACTATCACTCTGGTCCCCCAAATATAATTTTTATAACAATTTTCACTTTGGGGGTGAGATTTGGGTCACACCCTGTTGTGCTCAGGGATTACTCCTAGCATTGTGTTCAGGGATTAGTTCTGGTGGTCTCAAGGAACCATATGGGGTGCTGGGAATCAAACCTGTATCAGCCACATGCAAGGCAAATACCCTGCCCTCTTTACTATCTCTCTCCAGCACCCTGTAATGATGGTTTTCATTATAATTAAAGCTGTACATTATTAACTTGAAGTAGGGATAATTATTATATTAACAATAGAAGTATTTTATTTCAATAATTTTATTTCAACAACATAATCATTGACACAAATATGCTTCCTTCTTCTTCTCCTCCTCCTTTTTCCCAGTTTCTCAGGCCCACATCTCCATGAACTCCTAGCTGGTAACAGAACCAGCATCAGGGCCCGAAAGCAGCTAAAGCTCAGAGGAAGGAGTCATCCTCCCCAGGGAAAGCTGGGCTGATGCATGCGCTGTTATTAATGACTCTAGTTCTCCTCAAAGTTTGTTGCAATTTACCCCAGTTCCAATTATCATCCCAGTCCACTTTCTTTTTCAAATCTAAATTAACAAATTAATTCATTTGGGGGGAGAAGAGGTTGGGACACACCTTGTTAGATATAATAAAAGGAAAATCCAGGGCCCAAACAGAGGCAGTCAGACTCCCAAAGCAGTCTCTTTCACACAGATATAGTTTTTATTTGCTAGTTTTAAAAGAAAAGCACTACATGGAGCCAGAGTACAGTGGGTAAGGGCTTGCCTTGCACATGACCAATCCAGGTTCGATTCCCCAGCACCCCAAGCCCACTTTGAGTGCAGACCCAGGGGTAAGGTCTGAGCGCCACCAGGTATGCCCCACCACACACACACAAAAAAAGAATAAAAGGAAATCAACGAAAGATAATGATAAAGCTTACCATCTATACCAATTTTTTTTGAAGGGGGCACACCCAGCAGGGCTCAGGGCTCACTCCTGACTCTGTGTGCAGGGATCCCTCCTTGTGGCACCGTGCGCATATGGCACCATACTCAGGGATCCCATGCAGTAACGGATCCAACTGGGGTTGGCCTTGTGCAAGGCAAACGCATTAACTTCTGGTACTAACCCTGGCCCCGGCTATTTCCAAGTTGGCAGTGCAGAAGTGGTAATCATACACACATTGTTGTACAGCCCATCTCTAAAAGTTTTTCATCTTGCAAAACTAAAACGTTAAGCCCATCAAAATACTCTTGTGTTCACACACACACACACACACACACACACACACACACACGCACATACACGTTCAGTTTGGCAATCACCATTTCAATCTCTTCCCTTAAGAGTATAATCACTCTCCATATTTCATATAAATGGAGTCATGAGGTATTGGGCTTTCTGTGATGGGATTATTTTATTTGGGAGAAATATGTATTCAAATCCTTTGTACATTTTTTAATTGGGCTGTCTTTTTGTGGTTGAAGTATAAGAATGTTTAATACCTTCTTGACATTAACTCCTTATCCACTCTCTGGTTTGTAAACACTTCTTCTCCCACAGGTAGTGTAAATCTGATGTGGTACCAAGTGTTTGCATTTGCTTTTGGTGTGGTGGGAAAATCTCTGCCAAATCCAAGGTCAAGAAGCTCTCAAGGACAATATCTTCAACATGTGCAGCAAAACCCTTGTTGTAAGCCCGTTAGTAGATCAGAAAATTATTATTTTTTAAATCTTTAAAGAAAATTAGTTTAGTGGGTTGTAACTGGTATTTTTAAAAGAATAGAAGAAAGTAATACAAAATAGAAATATTCAATGAGTCACTGTATATGGTATAGCTAACATTGTTTCAGAAACCTTTTTTTCCCTGGGGTGTGTGGAATATAGTGGGCTGGGAAATAAAATGGATTTTCTTGCTGTGGAGTGTGGTTAAGAACTGGAGAAGCATTGCATTTCTCAATATTGCACTCAGGCCATGATGCTGAATGTTCAAGTAGTTATGGTAATATCATCACACAGGCCCAGAGATGCAAACTACACACCTGGGTTGTACCTGTCAGAACCATATGCACGGGGCACCTCAGGTCTTGCAGGACAGAAATTCACTGTCCACTAAATCAATATTATTCACGGGAATTTTATGGGCACTGTTTTGGTTTGGTCTTGTAGTTGCATCAGGACTGTAAGGACAAAGATTTTTATATCCAGTTTTATGTTTGCATAAATTTATAAAAATAAATAAGTCTACAAGAAGGATATAAAAGGGTTTTACTTTTTTTTCTTTACAAAGAAACACTGTTTAGATGACGTGCTGGATTCAAAGTGGTCGTCCTCAAGTTCATGTATACCCACAAACTCAGAATGCGACTTTAGGTGCTGGAGAGACAGTATCACGGTTAAGGAGGTTGCCATGCATATGGCTGACCTGGGTTTGATTCCCAGCATCCATATGGTCCCTTGAACTGCCAGAAATGATCCCTGAGCACAGAGTCAGGAGTAAGCCCTAAGCACTGCTGGGTGTATCCCCCCCAAATAAAACAAAGGGTCATGTGACCATGTGTGAACTATAAATAGCTCAATCAAATAAGCTGTCAAAAAACTGCAAACTCAGGCCAGAGCAATAGTGTAGCGTGTAGGGCATTTGCCTTGCATGTGGCCAACCCAGTTATTGATTCCTGGCATCCCAGATGGTCCCCTAAGCACAGTCAAGAGTAATTCCTGTGGGCAGAACCAGGAGTAATCCCTGAGCACCACTGGGTGTGACCCAAAAAAGCAAAAAAAAAAAAAGCCATAAAACCTACAAAAACCAAAAAACCTACAAACTCAGGCCGAAGCAGTAGTACAGTGGGGAGGGAGTTTGCCTTGCATCCTGCCAACCTGGGTTCAATCCTCAGCATCCCATATGGTCCCCCAAGCACCACCAGAAGTTATTTCTGAGTACAGAGACAGGAGAAATCCCTGAGCACTGCCGGGTATGACCCCAAAAAGGCAAAACCACAAACAAAAACTATTTCTGAGACTCGGGATGCCAGGGTGGTTACTGTGGGTGGGTAGATGGGAAGAATGAGCAGAGGGTATTTCGGGTGGCGTTGGAGCACTGGTGGGCACACTCCAGCCCCCTCCTACGCCTTTTGGCCTTTCTTCTCTCTCTTTCTCTGAAGAATGCCATATTATCCTTAGAATTAGTATCCTCCCCTCAATAGAACTACATAACATCACTTTCAACATTTTTAAAAAAGGGCTGGGGAGATAGTGCAGTGGGTAGGGCACTTGCCTTGCATGTGGCTGACTGAGTTCGATTCCCAGCATCCCATAAGGTGCCCCAAGCACTGCTAGGAGTGATTCGTGAATGCAGAGCCCGGAGTAACCACTGAGCATTGCTGGGTTGTGGTCCCCCATCAAAAAAAATTAAGAAAAATTTTAAAAAGAAGATAAAGAAAGAAAAGAAGTTTATGTAAAGCCTAAGGGACCTATTCAAAGGGCCAAGGAGCAATCTGGGTTAAGCAGGGATCACATGGCTTCCCATCCATGCCCACTGAGCTTGGTGCTCCAGGCCCCAGACCACACTGGGGACCTCTTCACTTACCGACGTGCTGGTGAGGGTGGTCCCCACTGAGGCTGGGCTGGAGCCCACGCTGAGAAGGCTTGAATTCGTCTGGCTGGGAATATAGCTGCAAGGCCTCAAAGATTGGGGTGTGTGGGGAGCAGGACCAGCCTGCCCTGCGGGGGCCTCCAGGTTGAGACTGCCAGTGGTGTCACTTCTGTCTTTGTCTTTGACACCCGAGGCCATATCGGGTGTGCAGGGCATGAGCGTCAGCGGCTGGAGAGAACCAAACACAGTCTGTGGGCAGCCAACCTGGGGCCACACCCAGAGTCAGCACACCCAAAGGTGGGTGGCAAAGGAGAGGAGGAGAGAAAGACAAGTGATGGCGAGCAAAGCCCCTCTAATCAGGGGCTATGAGCCTGGGATCCCAGGATCCCCTACAAGGCTCGTGGATGGTCTCAGGGGGTCTATGAGCACCTAGAAACGCAGCTGGAGAACTGTCTGTGTCTGTGCTTTATCAGGTCCTGAGGCAGACTATGGTCTAACCATGTAAGAATCTAAGCCTGGCTTTTCGGAAGGTCTGTTTTTGAGGCAAAAGAGAGGAATGTAGTCAACCAGATTGCTCCAGAGTGAGGAGAGAGAGTAGGCAGAGGAGGAGGCACCCAAAGACTGAGGTCCAGAACAGCCGCCCTGGAGCAGAGCGGTCCGGAAGGAAGGAGCCAGCCCCGTACAGTGTTAGAGGGTCCTGCTTCCTCCGAGGCTCCTTTCAGTCGTGCCCGTGGCCTGCTGGGGAGCCATGAGAGCACAGGTGGGAGCCCACTTCTCAGAGTGGGGGTGTGGGAGGGCCCTGCCTCCCGGCTGCTTCTACTCTGGATGAAGGCGACCAGGACAGACCTGAGAGTAGGCTCTCTGCCTGGACGGAGGGACCCGCCCATGGGCCTACCCGGCAAGCAGCCCAGCTCCTTCAGTGGGTCTGGGCTCTGAGCAAGGGTCTCCTTGGCACCCCCCCACGGAGGGGCCCCAGCCGGGGAAGGGTGCCGGGTGGGCGGGCTCCCCTCCCGTCTCCGTTTACTTGTTTGGAAGCACCCGAGATGGTCTTGTATTTCTGCTGCGGTTTGCGCCGCCAGCTCCCGGAGCTCCTGCCTCGCACCTGCTCGCCCGCAGATTCGCCCTGGGCCTCCACCTTCTTCTCTTTCCTCCGGAACGACTGCTTCTGCTGTTTGAGCTTCAGCTCCTGGATCAGTTGCCTGGTGGAGATGAACAGGGCACGATGGGGGAGGTTAGAGGCAACTGTGCATGCCAGCCGGCTGAGCCTGGGCGAAGCAAGGGTCAAGAGAGAGAGAGAGGACAGTGACAAGGACCACACAATGGACCCGGATTTGATCCCTGCCATCCCACCCCTGCCATTCCAGTCCCCGGAGAAATGCCAGGTGTGATACCTGACTGCAGAATCAGGAGTCAGCCCTGAACACTGCTGGAGTCTCCTCCTTGCAAAAAAGACTCTCCAAAGAGGCAGAGGACACCCTTAGTCCACAAAGGATTCAAAGCCATGGGGCATTAGGCAAAGGACACCATTTCTTTAAACCTCACCGTTCCCAGTCTGGGGACCAGCATGCCAAAGAGATGCTGCACAGGAAGGCGATCCCCCCCACTTCCCTCGTCTCCCTCTTCCAAGTGGGCAGGTACAAGGCAGAGGGTGTGTGTGGGCAGAGGCCGGCATCGGGGGTGGAGGTGGGGGGCCAAGTTCGATGGCTTCCCACACCAGGCCTTTCTGGCTGGCAAGTCAGTGGCAACAGAAGAGTCATCCAGAGGCTGGGACCTGGGCCCTGCCGAGCACGCGGTGCATGCTTCTTCTCTCACCCACAACTTCACCCCTGCATGAATCTGGGAGGTGGCTCTGAGAGGGGTTGGGGTGGGGGTCTGTCTTGGGCTAAGTTTCTAGAAGTTTCTAAAAGCAGTCACACATTCCCTACCAGAGAATCAGACTGTTTCTGGATCTGGTGAGACCAAAGCCCAGGGTCCCCACGCAGAGTGTGTCTGCTCTAACCTGTCCCCCACAACCCCAGCCCATCTCAGCCCCTCACCCCTGACCCCTGGAATCTTCCTACCGGGCGTATAGCTCCCGAGCCCTGGAAGCAATCGTGTTCTGGAAGAGGGAGTTATTGTCCTGGAAAAAGTTCTTGTAGTTTTCTGAATTCTGGCCAGGGTAGATGAGGCGGAAGCCGCCACAGTGCTCCCTCTCGTACTTCTCCGTCTTCTCGAGCTGCACAGCCTGGAAACTCTTCACTTCCTCCATCCTGCCGGAAAGCAGAGCGGGGAGCGGCCATTGAGTTTTCTTGGGAGGGACAGAGCCAGGCCGGATGGCATCTGGGGCTACCGGAGGGCCCTGTCCACAGCAGGAGTCTCTCAGTATGGGATAAATCAGTGTTTCTCAACCCTTACTACCACTGTGGCCCTTTCCTGGGCCTCCTGCCCTAGTGGTTGGCCCCTGGTTTTGTTCTGTGGATTCCCCATTTATTATCCCCAAGATATTCACTAATGGCCTTCCTGGAATATCCTGGGGGGCTTCCAAAGGAAACACAAGGCCCCCAGTTGAGAAATGTTGCGCCAAACGAGCATGGCAGCTTCTTGACAGCCCTCTTGGACCAGTTCATAAGGTCCTGAGTGTGTGTGGATGTGTGTGTGTGTGTGTGTGTGTGTGTGTGTGTGGCATGAATGTCTCTGAAGGCTCCCCAAGTCCTCAAGTAAAACCCATTCTCTGGGGGGATACCAGCCCGGGAGCCACCCCCCACCCCCATTTAAGCTTCTCTGGAGAACAGAGCTTGGATTTGGCTAACTGGGAGTGGGGAGTTGGGGAGGGCTTCTTGGGTGAGCTGTGGAGAGGTTCTGAGCTGTAATGATGTCATTCTTCCTCACAGCCCCCCAGGGAGATGGGAGTCAAGGAAGGAGGCGTGGAAAGCCCTCTTCTGGGACAGGGAAGCCCAGCAGGAGGGCATCAAGGCCACTGGGGCCCTGTCGGGAGAGGGGCGGCCCTGCTGTCGTGAGCAGCTGGCACCCAGGCAGCGCACCCTGGGCCCAGGGCTCTGGGGTCAGGCGGGTGACTCAGCAGCAAGGTGACCTCAGGCAGGTCAACTCCCCTGACAGCCTTGGTCTTGTCAGTCCCAATATTAGGAGCCCCTAGGGCTCGTGCACCCCACCCTACGTGGGCCTTAAGGGTCTGGGGAGGGGGCTGCAACTCCTGACAGACACACAGCCGCCCCCATTCCAGAGGCTCAGTGACAGGGAGGGGCTGGCTCTGCCCATGGTGGCGGGCACTGCATTTCCTCCACACAACTGGCCCCTGCTGGAGGGAGGCAGCTGCTGGACCCGGATGTTGTTTTGCGAGGCCCCGGTTCTACCATGGCATTCCACCAAAAAAAACCCAAACAATTGCAGGGAGGGGGAACGCTGTCTTCAGCCGACATGAGAGGGGGTGAGGGAGGGGTGAGGACAAGACCAACCTAAAGTAAAGGGATGAGGCCCAAGAAACTGAGCGTGTGCTGTTTGGGTTCTGTCCCCAACACTGCATGGTCCCTGAGCAGCTCCATGAGTAACCCCCAAGCACTGAGCTAGGAGCATCCCCTGAGTACTGGGTCTGGCCACAAAACAAAACAAGCAAAGGTTGTACTTTTTTTTTTCTTTTTTCTTTTTTTCTCAAAGTGCTCAGGGGTTACTTCTGGCTTTGCACTCAGGAATTGTTCCTGGTGGTGTTCAGGCGACTGTACAGGAAGCCGAGGCTTGAACGTGATTGGCCGCGTGCAAGCCAAATGCCCTACCTGCTGTTACTATCGCTGTGGCCCCCAATGTTGTACTTTTTCTGTTGGTAATTCCAGAGTGTTCGTGTGTGCTATTGATAAACTAGTGAGGTTGGAGCTTGCTCACCGGCAGGGGCACAGGCTTGAAGGTCTAACTTCAATGCCCTGTCTCATATATGATGCCCCAGGCACCACTGGGAGCAAAATCTGAGCACAAAACTGGGAGCAGTCCCCAAGCATACAGGCATGGCCCGAAAAACTGAAAAATAAAAAAAACGATTATATGTAAAGTTATAGCTGTAAGAGCCTCCCATTTTATTTGTTAATGTATTGGTTTTAAAGCTGCACCTAGGGATGGGAGTGATAGCACAGCGGGTAGGTCATTTGCCTTGAACGTGGCCAACCCGGGTTCGATTCCCAGCATCCCATATGGTCCCCTGAGCACTGCCAGGAGTAATTCCTGAGTGCAGAGGCAGGAGTAACCCTTGTGCATTATCGGATGTGATCCAAAAAGCAAAAAAAAAAAAATACATGTAAGGTGATACAATTTTAATTCTTAAAGTCTTGTCAAAAGTTAAAGGAATCTCTAAAATGTTATGCAAAATTCTAAGTATGGCCACAATAGAGTGAATATTGACTACCAATAATAACTGCCCAAGCAGACAGAGAAAAGGATAAAAAATAACATGGGGAAACTAAATTAAACGTTTTCAATAATTTTTATGTGAGAATTTTAGTACAATAAATGTGTGAAAATACGGTAAGCATCCAAGACTGACTCTTAGACTCAGTAAACAGTAAGATAAAAATAAATTCTCACTTCTCAACAATAGTAATTGGAAATCAAAATACAATAAAGTCAGATATAAAATTATGAACAAAAGTTCTTTTTTATCTAGCTGTAATCTAAATATCTAGCCAAGAGGCTAGGGATATTGCTCAAGCATTAAATTACATGTTTTACATAAGCGAGGCCATGAGTTCCCTGAAACTTCAACCTTTACTCCAGAGCCAATATGATGCAATCTTGTCAGCCGACAGAACTGCTGCGTGGTCCTGCTGGTCCCAAGCATCTCATCTTCGGTACTACACCATGAGGCCAACATGAGTTGGAGCATTATGGCCCTTACACGAATCTAACCAGGCAAAATATACAACTAGCATGAGAGTAGGGAAAAAAATCATGCTAGCAGGAGAATGGAGTAACTGATTAGTATATTCCTGAGAGCGTGACTACATAAAGAGACAGGTTTGATTCCGTTAAATATTGCATTAAAAGGTGTTTTTTTAAAGAAATTTCTGAAAGATATTAAGATATTTGGCATGATATAAGAAAATTAAAAATTAAACCCCAACCAATAATTAAACATTTGAGAAAGAAGAATCGTGAAAAATAGCTCCACATCACTAGACCTATAAGGGAGATGCAAATCAAAACTACAATGAGATATCATTTCACACCACAGAGTTGGGCACACATTCAAAAGAACAAAAGCAACTAGTGCTGGTATGTATGTGGGGGAAAAGGGACACTTTCACTGTTGTTAGGAATGCCGAATGGTCCCACCTTTCTGGAAAACAATATGGACCGTCCTTCAAAAACTAGAAATTGAGCTTCCATATGACCCCACGATACTACTTCTGGGAATATATCTTGAGGATGCAAAAAAGCACAGTAGAAATGACATCTGAACCTATATGTTCATAGCAGCACTATTCACAATAGCCCAAATCTGGAAACAATTTAAGTGCCCTAGAACAGATGACTGGTTAAAGAAACTTTGGTACATGTACACAATGGAATACTGTGCAGCTGTTAGAAGAGAAGAAGTTATGAAATTTGCTTATAAATGGATAGACATGGAGAGTATCATGCTAAGTGAAATGAGTCAGAAAGAGAGGGATTGACATAGAAAGACTGCACTCATTTGTGGAGTATAGAATAATATAACATGAGTCTGACACCCAGGGACAGTAGATACAAGGGCCGGGAGAATTGCCTCATAGCTGGAAGCCTGTATAACGAGTGGAGGGGAAAAGGCAGATGAAATAGAGAAGGGATCACTAGGAAAATGATGGCTTGGAGGAATCAGTCGGGATGGGAGATGTGTGCTGAAAGTAGATAATGGACCAAACATGTTGACCTCTCATTGTCTGTATTGCAAACCATAATGCCCCAAAGTAGAGAGAGTATGGGAAATATTGTCTGCCATGGAGGCAGGGGGAGGGTGGGGAAGGTGGGTATACTGGGGATATTGGTGGTGGGGAATGTGCACTGGTGAAGGGATGGGTGTTTGATCATTGTGTGATTGTAACCCAAACATGAAAGCTTGTAACTATCTCACAGTGATACAATAGCACTGTAGCAGTGTCCACTGTCCTCTCCTTGTTCATAGATTTGTTTGAACGGACCCAGTAACGTCTCCATTGTGAGACTTTGTTGTTACTGTGTTTGGCATATTCATGCGGGTGAGATACTCTCTGTAGCTTGCCGGGCTCTTCGAGAGGGGCAAAGAATCAAACTCAGGTCTCTGTTCAGCCAAGTCCACTGGGTGCAAGGCAAATGCCCTACCTGCTGTGCTATCGCATCAGGTGATTCAATAAAATTTTTTAAAAAAATGAAAAAAAGAGAAAGATCAGTCAATTGCCATGCCTCCAACTGGACTGCCCAATTAAATATTCTGGATTGTCCGGAGTGACACCTCCAAACTCTACAACACTGACATCATAGCAGTAGCACATCAGATTGGATGGGATGTCAGGCAGAACCCTACAGGCTTGCCTAACAAAAACATTAACACAGAATTTTTAACTTGGAACAAGAGATTAGTAAACCCCCAGACAAGGACATAATGCCCCCATGGTGAGATACACAAATATTCACATATTTTCTTCTGTGAAAATATTTTTGATCATACTGTTGACCATCTAGTGATAACAAGCAAAATAAAATAAATTATCGTGGGCCTGATATAGGGGCAGGCTTTCAGAGTGGCTGGGAAAATGAGAAAATGGTGAATGAAAGGAAGGTGACAGTGGTGATGGGATTGGTGATGGAATTTGAATGCCTGTGACAAGTCAGCATGAACAACTTTGAAATCATGATGTTTAAATAAAGTGTGGGTTAAATAAGATTAAACTGTATCATCAAAAAAAGTAAAATGTTTTAAGGATGTAAATATAGCAATTTCATATATTATGTCTTGTTTCACTATCATTATCATTATCACCCCATTGTTAATCGATTGGCTCGAGCAGGCCCAGTAACGTCTCCATTCGTCCCTGTCAAGTGCCAGTGTAGTCCGATGACATATTGGGGGCTCCTTCAGGATCAGGGGAATGAGGACCATTCATTGTTACTGTTTTTGACATATCAAGTACGCCACAGTTAGCTTGTCAGGCTCTGCCATGCAGGCGGGATACTCTCGGTAGCTTGCCAGGCTCTCCAAGAGGGATGGAAGCCTTTGGGGCAGCCTCTAATGTCCTTTACAGGTGTTGCTAGTCAGGCATATAGGTGGTATGATACTCTCAGTAGCCTGCTGGGTTCTCTGAGTGTGAGAACTAGAGAGTAAGAGGAGCTTCTGGGAGCTTGATTTTAGAGTCTCTGGATTCTGGACATTGATGGGGTTACACGGCAGTTGGTGGGTATAACTGTCTAGCTACTGGAAAGTGGGGGAGCTGCGGGGAGAAGGCCAAGTCCCGAACCAAGGAGGCTTGGAGATCTCAGTCCCAGATCCCGTTCACCTGGGTTCCTCTGCCAGTTCCTCATCCAAGCATGTGGAGAGTAGTCTCAGCATGTCTTTGGCTGGGTCCCGGAGATCTTCAGCTGACAGGGCTCTGCTCAGGGCGGAGAAGGAAACTCAATCCGCCCTCCTTCAAGGGGCCCCAGTGAGGACAGTCAGGCATGGGGGCAGGAGACTCTGCCTTGTTCTCTTCCTTGTCTCAGCAAACATTTATAATTGAGCTTTAACTTTTTGTAGATATTGGGAATACTATTTGCCAATAATTTTAGCACTCATCAGGAGTTAATAAATGTGAAAATAAAAAAATTCTGTGGCCATTATATATCATTCAAAATACAATCTTTATTTACATATCAAAATTTAATGAGATATGCAAACATTCTTACATTATATTATATTGGCAACGTGCTTTTCTACCAAGAAAGAGATTTGAAAAATAGGATATCATTTAGATTATTATTTATAAATCAGTATTTAAATCATTTTTGTTTATAAAAATTTATGAATTTTTTCATTACTTATGCTAGTATAAAATTAATTTATTAATAACTTCCTTGTGATAGAAAAGGTTAAATAATTAGCATACTGTTGTTCAACTAGCATAAACTAGCATTTCAATAAAGTTGAAAGCCTAACTTCAAAAAAGAAAGGAAACCACATAAGTTATTAATTCATCTTCTTCAAAATATTTGCTCGAGCGGGCCCAGTAACATCTCCATTGGAGACTTTGTTGTTGCTGTGTCTGGCATATCGAATACTCTCAGTAGCTTGCCGGGCTCTCCGAGAGGGGCGGAGGAATCGAACTCGGGTCGG
>JAOXYA010487980.1:0-29716 GCA_028565675.1 Sorex palustris | reverse complement strand
TTTCTAACAGCTACATAGTACTCCATTGTGTAGATGTACCAAAGTTTCTTTAACCAGTCATCTGTTCTTGGGCATTCGGGTTTCTTCCAGTTTCTGGCTACTATAAAGAGTGCTCAGGGCTTAACTCTAATCATCCTTGAACCTCCTGGATCCCCGGAGGCGGGAGTGGGTCAAGGGGAGCCCCCCTCGGTCGTCTCTGGTTCCGCTTTGTACCCCCACGCAGGAAAGGTCGCAGTGCTCAGTGGAGGGGTCTACCCAGGCGACCTGGGGAGTCCAGCCCCCCACACTCCTGCTCACGGGCAGGCAGGGGTGCCAGCGAGGCCGAGCAGCCTTGGTTCCTGGGGCAGGGGGACCGTCGTTGCGGAGGCTGGAGAGCACGGGAGAGGGGGACCCTGTGGCTGGGTGGGGCCGGAAGTGGCAGCCCCTCTCCATCCCAGATAACATCTAAGTTTCATTTTTGATCACTGGGAGACTTTTCTGATTGTTCAACTTCCAAAGTATGCGCCTACAGGACAGTCGTTTCATTCAATTCCCCATAATTTCTCGGCAATCGACCAGCATTCTTGGCGGTTTTTGCAGAACGGGAAGATGTCACCCACCTTCCCTTTACAAATATGGTGAGATTTGTATATGACTAAACGGGACAATGAATGAACCTGACATAATGTCTGGTTTCCTGGCGTTTGGTTGAACATGGGTTGACTGGTCCCCGGCTGCCACGTTTGGGAACTCACATATTTTCAAAGGCTCTTGGGCAGGAGCAATAGCACAGCGTGTATGGCATTTGCCTTGCATCTGGCCGACCCGGGTTCGATTCCCTTCATCCCATAGGGTCCCCTGAACACGCCAGGGGTAATTCCTGAGTGCAGAGCCAGGAGTAACCCCTGAGCATCACCGGGTGTGACCCAAAAGAAAAAAAAAAGAACAACAACAACAAAAACCCAAAGGCTCTTGTAGCACCTGGACACATAAGGTTCTGACCTCTGTGCCCAGAAGAGGTAAAGGGGACCTGCATTGTGAACTGGGCCCAGGAGCCCCGGGATGCTTTTGCCTGTGCTTCTGTAACCCCTTTCCTTCTCAGTGGGACCCCCCAGTGACGGAACCACCAGCAACGCCTACTGGGAACATAGTGGGGGTATGAGGGCCCCTGGTGCTAGCTCTTTACATTAGTGTGTTTGCCCATATATGTACAGAGACACACATGCAAACACATACATACATTCAGATACATGCATATACACGTACATGTGCACGTGCCCAAACACATACAGTGTATATGCACACATATGTAACACAACCATTTAGCATGTGCATGCACATATACATTTACATGCACACATGTGAACACACATACCTGTATACATGTAGGCATACCTGTGTGGACATGGCTGCAGGCACTCCTACAGACCCAGGACCCTCTCTCTGCATGAGAACTCTGCTTCTGAGGCACTCTTGCCCCCCGTTCGCCGGACCCCCTGATTCATGCTGTGTCTGTCTGGTCTGGGGCGGGGGAAGCACACCTGAGGCGGAGACCCAGGCACAAGCACCGTCTGTGGGAGGGGACGGCAGCAAACGCGAGGTGGGGCCCTAGGAGTGACTGCTGGGAGCCAGGAGCTGCCCCTCACTCACTGCACGGACTCGAGAGATGATTCCGACCACAGGACACGGCGCTCCTGGCTGGCCGCTGGACCTGCAGACCAAAGAGCGGCCTGGGGAACCTGGGTGTGGGTGCCCCCGCGCTGTCTGTCTGCCGGGTTGCTGTCGGAAGCGCAGGCAGGAGGCCGTGAATCCAGACCAGGACCCTGGTTCAGTCTCTTGGCCTTTCCCCGCCGGCACGAGCCGGCAGGGGTCTAATGCCCTGGACGCAACATCACTGCAGACTCACTCGCTCGATCGAGTTAGGTGCTTTTAAAGACAAATGCAATTATTCTGAGCTCAATAAAAGCCTTTTAATAAGCTGGGCATCATGACTTCAGCCCTCTGCCTTGGGGTTATCAGTCACAGCAAGGAGGGGCACCGGGGAGGAGAGAGAAGGCCTGAGGGTCTCCACAAAGGCACATGCACACATGCACACAGATGCACACATCTACACACATGAACACACATGCACACACGCATGCACACACACACGTCTATTTCAAACACATCGTTCACTTTTAAATCCACTGTTTGTTTCGACCTGCTTGGCTGTGAAGCGCTGATAACGTTTTGCTTTATTTTCAGGCGCAGTTCCCTAGCTTCGGGACAACTGCACCGAGTGTTGGGGAAACGCCGCGCGGCTCTGGCAGCGCCCCGTGTTCTGCCCCCCCGGCTGGCACTTCCTTCCTCACTCCGAACGCCCCATCTACACCGGGCCGAGACGGGCAGCCAGACGCACGCGCTGAAATCGGCTCAGCAAACCAAGCTGGATGCGTGAGCGGCGGGGCCGGGGCGCCCCCAGCCCGGGTGGGACGGGCCTTGCTCCCGGGACGCCTCGGCGGCAGCTGCTCTCTTGACCCGCCGAGCCCCGAGCCCTTCTCTGGCGGGATCGCCCCGACTTCCGCTGACCAGGCCTCCATCTCCCCCCCTGCAGAGGGAGGAGGCGGACCCCAACTCCAGACCCCACGCAGGGCATGTGCCCCACCCTGGCCAGTGAGAGCAACGTCCTCTGGTTTTTGGTTTTTTTTGCTTTTTGGGTCACACCCGGCAGCGCACAGGGGTTACTCCTGGCTCTGCACTCAGGAATCACTCCTGGCGGGAGCACTGTCTTCTCTGGCTGCAAGGATTGAATCGCGACGCTGCCGGGCACGTGACCGAAGCCAGGCCAATGGGACTGGATGCTGGAACTTTGACGCTAGGCCAATGGGACTGGGTTCTGGGACGTTGGGACTGAAGCCAGGCCAATGGGATTGGACGCTGGGCCTTTGGGCGGGGACACGTGATGAAAGCCAGGCCAATGGGATTGGACGCTGGGACTTTGTGGAAGCACGTGACCGAAGCCAGGCCAAGGGGATTGGATTCTGGGACATTGTGACTAAAGTTAGGCCAATGGGATTGGATGCTGGGCCTTAGGGTGGGGGCACGTGACTGAAGCCAGGCCAATGGGATTGGACGCTGGTCCTTTGGGCGGGGGCCACGTGACTGAAGCCAGGCCAATGGGATTGGACTCTGGTCCTTTGGGCGGGGGCACGTGACTGAAACCAGGCCAATGGGGCTGGACGCTGGGACGTTGGGTGGGAACACGTGACTGAAACCAAGCCAATGGGGCTGGACGCTGGGCCTTTGGGCGGGAGCACATGACTGAAGCCAGGCCAATAGGATTGGATTCTGGGACGCTGTGCCTGAAGTTAGGCCAATGGGATTAGATGCTGGAGCTTTGGGCGGGGGCACGTGACTGAGCCAGGCCAATGGGATTGGACGCTGGGCCGTTGGGCGCGGGCACGTGACTGAAGCCAGGCCAATGGGATTAGATGCTGGAGCTCTGGGCGCGGGCACGTGACTGAAGCCAGGCCAATGGGATTGGTCGCTGGGGCGCTGCGGGAGCACTCAGCCCTTCCCGCGCTCTGGGAGGACCGCGACGGCCGCCTCCGCCCCATCCCTGGCGACCCGCGGGGCCTGGGTCCGTGTTCGCGGCGGGGAAGGTGCTGGCGGTCTCGAAGGAAGGGCCGGGGGGGGGGCGGGGGTTCCGCTCGAGACGGCTGCCGGCCTCGTGCAGACCCCGTTGCGGTGCCCCGCGCCAGCCCCGAGCATCGCCGGGTGTGACCCCCCCAAGAGCAAATGGAACAAATGCAAACCGTCACGGCCGCGGAGGGGGCGGGGGGGCGCGGGGCGGGGCAGGTGCTTGAAGCCGCGCCCCCGAGCGCCACTTGTGACCCCAGACCCAAAACCAAATCTAGTGAAGGGTTTGGGGGCGGGCTGGAGCGTAGCTCGGCCACGTGCGTGGGGTCGCGAGTTCGAATCTCCAGACGTGCGAGCGCCCCGGAGAGGGGGGATGAGGGGAGCACTGCGGCCACGGGGAGCCCTGGGCGAGGGGCCTCGGCCGTCCGGGGACAGCCAAGGGATCCGCAGGGAGCCCGGCCTGCCCTGCCAGACGAGGGGCACCTTGGCCAGGCGTGTGCGTGCCCGGCCGGCTCCTCTCCAGCAGCGCGACGCCCCCCCCCCAAGAGCAGGGCGTGGGCAGGAGGCTCGGACACGCTTTCCACGTGGCTCAGTTTGCACCGTCCCCCCCACACACACCGGGCGTGCCCCCAAATGCGCAGCTGACAACCGACCCGGCCGAGACCCTCCCGCCAGGGCCCGCGTGGCTCGTGTCTTTATCTTTTGGGTTTTGGGGGGCCCGCACGGGATGCTGCGGGTGTACTCCTGGCTCTGGCTGTTTCCTGCCTCGGAATGCTCGGGGGACCCTGCGGTGCCAGGGATCGAACTCGGTCGGCTTGGCGGAGGGCAGGGCACGCGGCCCAGCACTGCCCCGAAGATGCCACTTGGTTGTTCTTTGAATGGAATCACAGTGAGAGAGGGAGAGGCACGGTGACACAGTTGTTCGGGGTTGGGTGTCGGTCAGACAATGTGCTGACACCCCTCCCTTCACTGGGTCCGTTTCCCACGCCAGTGTCCCAGGTTCGCTCCCCCAGTGCCTCTGGCAGACACTTTTCTCCTCCTCCTCCTCCTCCTCCTCCTCCTTCTTCTTCCTCTCTCTCTCTCTCTCTCTCTCTCTCTCTCTCTCTCTCTCTCTCTCCTCTCTCCTCTCTCCTCTCTCCCTCTCATACTCATCTGCTGTGACGTCTCCAAAGGCCACCGCATCTCGGGCTGGGACTTCAACATTGGGATTGGGGACACCCTTCAGAGCACCCAGGAACGAAAGCCACACCCCGAACGTTGGCGCGGGTGAGCCGGACATGGTGATGTGGCCAGGCAGGGCGGGAGAGCGGGGGGGAGGGGGGGGCAGTGCATGGGCTAAGTGGAGTCCCAGACGGCGCAGGTGGCCGCCGCCGCCTTCTCGGAGAGGCTGGAGCAGATCAGGGACAACTGAGCCCAAGGCCGAGAGTGGCGGGAGGGGCGGTGAGTGGCTGGCCAGGCCTTTTAAACGCAAAAATGAAAGAATGCACAAGAATTTCTGTTTTCAGCTCTGGCCGGTGACCAGCCTGGACATAATGTCACCCCTCTTATCCTCAGGGCGGAGAAAAAGGCAAATGACCCAAATTCAGCCGACCCACATTTTTCCACGCGTGCACAGACAGCCGAGCTCACAAAGCGCGGGGAGGGGCCGGAGAGGGGGCAGCAGGGAGCGTGTCTGTCCCCGCCCTGAGCACCGCCAGGGGTGAATCCCGGGGCCAGAGCCAGGAGCGAGCCCCGAGCACGGCTGGTGTGGCCCCAAACAAGATGAAACAAAAAACCCATGAAAAGCGGCGCTGAAATCAGTCCCAGCTGTGCCCCTAACCTAGAGTAAAGGCCACGGGAATGAAATGGGCACAGACCTGGACACGGGCACTCTGGTCAGTGGGGGGTGAGTGTGGGGCCCTGTGGAAGCAAATTCTGGGCGGGGCGAGCTGCAGTTTTAGGGGGGGCCAACCTTTCCTATGTTTTGCTTTTGGGGGTCACACCCAGCGATGCACAGGGGTTCCTCCTGGCTCTGCACTCAGGAATGACTCCTGGCGGTGCTCGGGGGACCCTATGGGATGCTGGGGATCGAACCCGGGTCGGCTTCGTGCAAGGCAAACGCCCTCCCCGCTGTGCTATCGCTCCAGCCCCAGGAGGCCAATTTTACACAGCAGAGGAACGTAGGGCCCTTTAGAAAACCCACTCGGCGCTTCTGCCCTTCGTGTTGGCGCCATCCACTCCGGCAGCCCTGGCACCCGGGGGGAGAGAATGAACGCACAGCCTGGGAACGGCTCAGGCCCCACACACTCTCGGGCGCTGGCCACACCTACGACCGCAGGCTGGGGGAGCTGCTTGCAGGTGGCCAGCCAGAGCGCCCAGGGCTCTCCAACACACCCCCAAGGAGGGCTCGCCCCAGCCCTCCCCCACCCCTCACTCCCATCAGCTTTGGCCTCCACTTTGGTCCGTCCGTTTTGGGGCCACACCGGGAGGTGCTCGGGGAGGACTCCTGGCTCTGCACGCAGGGATCCCTCCTGGCAGTGCTCAGGGGACCAGAGGAATCAGCGGGCCAATGCCTCCCCCGCTGTACTAGGGCCCCAGGCTCCTGCCCCCTCTGGGTGGGGACCCCACCCCAGTGCACCTGCTGCCTCTGCACCAGTCACTGCCCACTGCTTAGGGGTGAGGCAGGCGGCAGGAAGTGCTCAGGAGACCCGGGGCCACTTCCGGAAGTGTCAGGCCGAACGAGGATGGCCAGGCCGATGGTGGGCACAGGCGTGCCGCACGGTGGCCCCCAGGTCACCCCAGGATGCTCAGGCGGGGCCTGTGGTGCTGTGGATCCCACGACATGGGCAATAGGACTCTTCCGCCACCGCCACGACAGAAAGGGGATTCTCCACTCCCCCCACCCCCGTACCCCTAACCCAGCCCACCATCCCGAATGCCCCAGTACGGGTTGACACAGTGCTCCCAACATGACCTCCAGCCCAGGACGCCTTGAGCCCTGCCAAGTCCTTTCCTCACGTCCCTGGAGCAAGCACCTCTGCATACCCCCACCCCCACCCCACCCAACCCCTCCCTCCAACCCTCCTTGCAGGTCTCCTGGCCAGGGGCTCCTGGCCAGGGGCTCCTGGCCAGGGGCTCTCTCTTGCCTTCAACTGTCCTGCTCAGAGACTTCCTGGGCACTGACAGGGTGGGGAGGCGGCTGGCTCTGTGCTCGCAAACGGAATCGAGGGGAATACAGACCCTCCCCAGGCTAGGTCCATAAGCAGGACCCTTTTAGAGGGGCTGCTGGGGAGGGGGCGGCCCCCACTGACAAGCCTAAACCAGGAAACAGTCGGCCTTCCCACACTCACCAGTTCATCTTCAACCTCCACAAACCCACCCGGAAACTCACTGGCGCTGGCTACCTTCGGAGGTGAAAGGCACTTGCCCAGCACGCACCCGACCTCGGTTCAATCCCCGGCATCGCAGAGTTCCCCCACCATCCCCGACCCAGCACTGTGACGAGTGACCCCTGAGCACTGGGTCAGGAGCGATCCCTGAGCACTGAGCCAGAAGTAAGCCCTGAGCACTGCTGGATGTGGTCCCTTAATTCAAACAAACAAACAAACAAAAAAAGCGCAAATAAACAAAACCCAAGTCTGATGATGAGGAAAGAAAGGAGGAGAGCAGGAGAAAGCTCAGGGGTGAGGACGCCTGTCTAGCGTGGGGCGGACCCAAATGCAATCCCAGCACTGTCTAGGATGAGCTCCTGAGCACAAAGCCAGGAATAATTTCCATGCCAAGCCCTTGCCTCAACAATAAGGTTAATTGAAATTTCAAAAGAAAACAGGGACGGGGCTGGAGCGATAGTACAGTGGGTATTTGCCACGCACACGGCCGACCCAGGTTCGATTCCCAGCATCCCGTATGGTCCCCCGAGCACCACCAGGAGTAATTCCTGAGTGCAGAGCCAGGAGGAACCCCTGAGCATCGCTGGGTGTGACACAAAGAGCAAAAAAAAAATTGTAAGTCTACAACTGTACCCCATTGTGTTTCACTAATAAAATTTTTTTTAAAAAGGTTGATCAGGGCAGTTAAAACACAAGTTAGTTACCAAGGAAATTAAAAAAAATATATGACTACCCTCTAAGACCCCATCCGTAATGACGGCCATAGACGTCCTGCCTGCTGATGCTCTGAATCCCAAGAAAAAAGAAAAAAAAAAACAGTTTCTGACCCCGACGTGGAGCAAAGAGGTGAACACCACTGAACACAACACAAGTGAACACAACCCCAGACTTACCAAACGCAGTTACCAAAATGCCCACCAGAGGGCACTGCCGCCCTAGAGCCGTCCTCCCGACAGGGCGCAAGAACCCAGAGAACGGGCGCCTGTCTGGTGGGCACCGTCCACCCCGTGGGGGGAAACCAGGGGGCCGAGACGCTATAAAAGCACAAGGGCGTGAAACTGGTAACAGCTGCAGACCCCAGCCCGCCCGGGTTGAGGGAAAGTGAGGGCTGGGAGGGAGACCCTGACCAGTCAAGAGCCACCGTCCCCAGGTCCCCAGGGGTCCTCGAGGCCCCTGTCAGTGGGGACGCCTCTGCCGCTCCCACCTTGCCGGAGCTCCTCCCTTCCCCAGCTTCCCCGGTGCTCCCCAGTGCTCTGAGCCTGCCCCGTGCCAACCCCAGATCTTCCACAGCCAAGGCTGGTGGTCCTGAGCCTGGGCCCACCGCACCTGTGGGGTGACACAGAGATCTTGGGAGTCCCCAGCCCGGCTGCCCACTCACCTCTGACTCCAAACTCTGCTCTTGTCACCCAGTGCCCGCCGGGGGTGACGTGGTCTGGGGTCCAGGTCCTGCCCCGGCCGGCCTCGGCCTCTCCGGGCAGAATTCCGAGTGCCCCAGTGGGTGGGCTGCCCGTGAGGTACCCCCATCCAGCTCTCTGGGATGCAGTGACGCTCTCAGGGCCCGCGGGAGCCCCGCTGGCAACCTCCCTCTGTCCTTTGGCCCAGCAGAGACCCAGGGGAGGCGTGCTGGGCCCCCCGGCTGACACTGGCCTTCCCTCCTGTCAAGGGGCTCGGCCGGGCACCCTTCCCCGGCGGCCTCACCACAGGCCTCCCCGGAACCGCCCGTGCGTCTGTTCCACCAGCAAACACAGTTCCTGGCCCCACACTTCCTTCTGACGGGCTCCGCATTAGTCCAGCACCCCCCACGCGAGCTCTTGGGGGTCGTGGATACTTTCAAGAGGCCAAAGGGGTCCTGAGAGCAGCGACTGCCCAGGGACACAGCGAGCACTGGTCTCTGCAGCCCCCCAGGAGGGGAGTAGCTCCCTGCCTCACCCCCACATCCAGGGAGGGCGCATGACAGCCCCGTTTCCTGGAGACGAGACACCGTCTCACATGCCCTGTTCCCGAGGTTGGGCCCTCGCCGGACGCACTGGGGGAGGCAATGGCCAGTTGGGACTAAGGTACTGAGCTCAGTGGCTTCCTGGAAGCGGCAGTTCCTGGGAATGTGAGACCCCACGGCTGGTGCCGTGTCTGGGCGGGAGAGCCGGAGGCTGCCCCGCTGTGCCCGCCAGTGCCCGCCGCCACCCTCGGGCCCGACTGGAATGTGGGAGATGATGGGGGGTCTGGAACTTGGGTCCAACCGAGGCACTGCCTCTCCGTGCTCCCGAGTGCTCCTCAGTGGCTGCTCCTGGGCCCTTCTGCGAGGAATCCGTAGCGAGCAGGGATGAAGCCTGAGCCATTTCCCGAGGGGTCTCTCTGCTCCCCCTCATGCTGGGCCTTCAGTGGGCGACAGGGAGAGAACTCAGCGCCCACCATGCACGCTCCTGTCTCCGGTCAGCGTCCATGACCTCTGCCCTTCCCGCCCAGCCCTGCCTGCTCTCGGGCGACCCCATTCCCAGCAGAGGGCATCTGTGCCACATGTGTGAGACCAGGGTCACGCCAGCACCGCACACTCACGAGAGGGGAGTCTGTCTTGGAGGGAAACTGCACCCTCCCGGGAGGGCAGCCCAGGACTCCCCATCTCACACACCCTGTTCCCGAGGCTGGGCCCTCGCCGGCCTCTGCGGGCACCCAAGCTCAAGCACCAGGAGGCGGGCAGAGGGTCCACGTCTGAGCAGCCCAGACAGCCGCTGTCTGGTGTAGAATGGGCTGAAGGATAGATAACTCGCTTCTGCCCGGCACTGTGGGAAATCCCACCTGGCAGTTTGGGGGAGCCACTCCGAGGTGGGGGAGCTGTGCTGGGCCCCGGCCTGGGGGCATCCATCACTGCACCCACCTTCCGGGGCCGGGGGCCGGACATGGCCAGGGCCTCTCCGGGATGGGCTGGGGCCAGGACTCATCCAGCCCCAGGAGAGGGCAGCAGTGTCCCGGGTTTCCTGGGCTCTGTGGTGTCACCCTCTCTTCCGGGCCTGAGCCAAGCTAGACGTGCAGCCCGGCGGCCTGGACAGGCCCCGAACATGGACACGTCCCCTGCACAGAGAGGCCTGAAGGGAGAGCCGCCCTCCACAGACCTGCCTCGGCTTCCGGGGAGTGAGGCATCCCGCCTGGCACCCGCCAAACTGGACAACACCTCTCTGCTCTGCCCAGCACCACGGCCCAGCTGACGCCCTGGGCTGCAGAGCACTGGGCACGGAGCCTTGTGGGCGGGGCCCGGGGCTGTGGGGTCCTGGCTGAGTGGGCGAGCATGGGCACCTTCACTCCAGAGCCCGCGTGTGGCGTCTCCGGGCACTTAGCGCTCAAGAGTGTTGCAAAGTGGGCCCAGGGCCCTGGCGTGGCCTCCGGGCCATCAGCTCTGGCTGTTCTGAGCCTGCCGGCGAGTCTGGGCTCCTCCCCGGCCACCTCTGGAACAAGCCAGGGACCTGGTGGCACGTCTGTGCCCAGGGGCGCACTCACTGCCCACTGGGTGGACCACTGCCCCCAGGTGTGCCCACTGCCTGCCCCCCCCAGGTGCCCACCCTCCTGAACTCTGCCCTGCCTTTGCTCTCTCTCCCGGGAGCACCAAATCCTTGGTCAAGGGCTCGGCCTGGTCCCTGGTGACTGGGTGCCCTGGGGAGACCCACCCACATGGCTTAAAGGCACCCACAGGGATTCACCAGGGGCAAGCTGGCACTTTGGGGCTGTGTGGGGCAGAGTTGCCAGAGGCTGCACCCAGTGCCAGGGGGCAGCTCCAGCTGGCCACCCTCTGTGCCCCCACCCTGATGGGAGCTTTGAGAATTGGGGGATGCGGCAGCCTGTAGGGTCCCCTGGAGCCCCCCGTTCTGCCCCCCTCCCGTGGCTCCCTGTTGGAGTGGGGGTCTGTGTGGGCAGCTGTGTTGGGTCCTGGTGCCGAAGTTTGGGGATGGGGGTCTCGGGACAAGGGCAGCCACACTCCCGGCTGTTATCGGGGGCTCTGGCCTCTGAGACTCCCCCCGACCCCGGCTGCAGGCTCGGGCCTGCCTGGGACACACCAGTGTGCCAGAGAGCTGGACTCTGGGTGAGGAGGACGAGGGTCTTCGGGGACGGAGTCCCTTACCCACTCCCCACCGTTGTCTCCACCCAGACAGGGTCAACATGTAGAATACTAGTCAGCCCTCAACAAGGACAGAGTCGTTCCTTTCGGGACAAGAGTGCTACAGTGTGCTTACAGGCACCCACGTGGGGGGAGGGGGCGGCTCACAGCTTATAGGCACCCACGTGGGGGTGGTGTGGGGGACTCACAGGCACCCACGCCTCATCCTGAGCCTCAGCAGCCCACGACACAGCAGTGAAACACGCTCTGAACAAGAAACAGCCGCTTTCAGTGAAAAACTGGGCTGCGGGTGGGCGGGCAGCACTGAGGAGCCTGCTGGAACTTTCCAGAACCTTCAGATCCCTGCATTTCCAGGCTTCCACGTCTGCGAGACAGGGGGCATTAACAGTCACTAGTGCAGGGGCGGGGGGGGTCACCGCCGAGGCCCGAGAAGGCTTCCCCGCTCCCGACTGCCTGTCCCCAAGTCAGGACAGACGGCAGAGTGCCAGCAAGGACCCCCTCCCCGCCCTCAGCTCTGCAAGCGCGGAGCCCGGCCCCCGGGTCCCTGACAGCGGCATCTGGAGCAGATTCCAGAAGCTTCCATCACAGGCCATGCCTCCCCACCACGCAGAGGCCTGCGGGGGTTCCGTGACTTTTATTCAGCAAGTGGGGTGGGGTCGGCCACCGAGCTCCCATCTCACTCCCTCCGTCCTGGCAGGCTCGGCCGTGGAGGCCCTGCTCGTCTGTGCCCGCCGGTCCTGCTCTTCTGCGGGGAGGGGGGAGTCCCCGGGGGTGGGGTGGTTGTCCGATGTCATGGGGCCTGCCCCTCCCTGCAGGTGGGTGGGCTTGGGTTCTCCGTTGGGGTCACCCAGTAGGGGCTGTGCGGGCTCCGGGCGGTGCCAGGAGCCACACCCAGGCCTCCCGCATCAGCCGGGGCTCAGCCCCAGTGCCAGCTTCCCTGTGGCTCTCGCCGTCCCGAGCCAGGCCTGGGCACTGCCCGTCCGTCCCTTCTCCCTGCACGATGGTCTCTTCTCAGGCGCAGACGGAGCCTTTCGTGCTCAGAGACGGGAGGTTTCCAGCTCGGATGGACTCGAGGGACACAGAGGCAGGTGCTGGAGGGGAGATGCAGCCCAGGGGGGCTGAGCCTGGTCCTGGGACCCTCGGCTCCGAGGCTTCACAGCAGGGTGTGTGGGGGGCATCGTGGGGAGGGGCCGAGGCAGAAGGAAAGGGAAGACGACAGTCCGGCAGCCTGGTTACCGGGGAAGGTCGCTGAGAAAGAGGAAAATAAATACAGGTTTGGTGGGACGGCTGCGGCACAGTCCGAGGGGAGTGTGGGGGGCCGGAGGGGGGGTGGGGGGTCGCTCGGCCCCCAGGCCGGGAGGTGCTGCTGCTCGCCGTGGGGGGCCGCGGGCCGGGGCGGGGGGCTGGCTCAGAAGAGAATGCCGTCCCGCGGGGCCTCCTCCATGGGCTTCCGCTGCTCCTGCTTCCGCTGGTAACGGGCCTTCTGGTAGAGGAAGATGAAGCCCACGGTGCCCAGGGCCAGCGCCATGGCCAGCAGCAGCAGCCAGAAGGAGAAGTCGTAGGTGTGGGTGGTGCTGCGGAGCTTGGCACCCTGGGAGACCTGGTGCACCTTCCAGGCCAGCGCCTCTGAGAGCCGGCAGGACTGAGTGTTCACCACAAACAGCACCAGGGTCAGGAAGACGAGAGTCACTGGGCGGGAGAGAGGTGTGTGAGTGACGGGAGTGGACGCCTCCCGCCCTTAGGGACCAGGTGGCTCTTGGGAGGCGAGGGAGACCAAGGCCAGACCCGAAGGGTGCCGGACCCGCCCTGGCCCCACCTCGGGGAACCACGGGTGCCCTGCCAACCCCCCCCCCCAGCCCGCGGACGGCTGTCCCCACGTCACTGTGTCATGAGGAGTTGCTGGGACTCCCAGAGGCACTGTCTCGAGGATGCGGCAAGAGGCCCCCCCTGACCCGGAGTTGTGGGTGAGAGCAGGAGCACCCAGGAAGCTCGGAGAGACTGAGGAGAATTGGGCCTGACCAGGCCACAGCAGAGTGGGCAGTGGGCGGGGGGGGGTCGACACAGCAGGACCCCAGCCCGGGAGCCGCGTGGGGGATTCACGCCCTGCAGACAGCCTAGAGAGTCAGGCTTTGAAGCCCTGTCTGTCCGTCTCTCTGTCTGTCAGTCTGTCTCTCTCCCTGACACCCGCCCCCAGGGCCCAACGGGCGCCATCTCCCCACCCCCTTTCTCTCCCTCCTCTCCGGCACCTTCCGCCCAGAACTTTCCTCTCTGTGGACTTCGCACACGCCCTGAGTCAACACAGGAGCATCCAGCCGGGGCCGGGCGGCACTCAGGGCCCGCGGCCAGGAGCAGAATCTGGCCGCTTCGGCCCCGGGGCAGCTGAGCTCCGCTTCTGTTTGGAGCTGACGGTGCCCCCGACACCCACATTCCCCGAGGAGGGGGCACCCGCGGGGCTCTGCTGGGACGGGGTGGTTGGCAGGGCTGAGTCAGGGCTGGCTGCCGGCGCCCAGTCACGGGGCCCTAATGACAGGCCCCGCGGGCGCTGGGCCCTCGCCCGAGCAGACTTTCAGGCAGGCTGGAGGGTTTCGCTTCCCTGTCCTGCCCGGCCGCAGTGTCAGCCCCTTCGAGGCCGCCTGGGAAGTGCCCCGGGCGCTTAGTCAGGGCCGGGCGCCTGTGGGTGCCGTCTGGGTCAGGCCGGCCTGTGTTTAACGCACCTGCCGCTTTCCGGGAGAGAAAAAGCTGAACGTGTGTCTGGGCGTCTGAGCGCTCGCTCCAGGCTGAGAGCACTCGGGGCCCCAGGGGGTCCCATGAGGGCAGGGGTCAGAGGGCACCAGCTGGATGGGGGCGCAGGGGCGGGGTGAGTCTGCCAGGCCGAGATGGCCCCGAGGCTGGGCCCACACGCAGGGCCGAGTTGGACCTCCTGGGCCTTGGGCCTGGCACCCTCAGGGCGGGGTCTGGCGGCTCCTTGGCACGACCAGGCTGTGGGGCCACGTGAGGGTCTCCAGACGCCACGAATTCCTCCTGTCCCTCCGGGGGTCCGGGGAACGGCTCTGCCTCTGCCCTGCAGGCGCGCGTGGGCCCAGCCCAGCCCCGAGCTCAGGCCTGGCCCCGCGCCCCCTCCTGGGCCCACAACCCCCAGACCCCACAACCCTCCTCCCGGGCTCACATTCCCTCCTGGGAGACCCACAATCCCCTCCCCTCCCCCTCCCGTGTCCCGTCCCCATCACCCTCCCCTCTCCCTCTTCCTCCTTCCCCTTCCTCCTCTGCTTCCATCCCCTCCTTCCTCCCCTTCCTCCTCCTCCCCCCCCTCCTCCTCCTCTCTGGGGGCCAACCCCGGATCTGGGCATCACGTCCACCCGCAGGTCTGGGTGGAGGAGACTCCCAGCGAGAGGCGGGTCAGACGGTCAGATCAAACTTCCTCCGAATCACAGAGAAAGTAACGTCCCCGCTGCCCTCGGACATGCCAGGAATGGCCGCTGCCCTCTTGCTGAGTGGCCCTGGGACCCGGAGGTGCGTGTGGGCAGCGGGGCCTGCGCCCTGCTCGGGCCGGCCCTGAAGCTGCCCCCTCCCCCCCGATGCACAGTGGCCCAAGACAGCTCCGCTCTGGCAATGACGCTGCTCTTCACTGGGCTGGGCTGCCGGGGGAACAAGAACACAAGGGCCAGGGAGACCCTCGAGGGGACCTGCCGTTGCCAGGCTGTCCCCCAACCCCTCGTCCCTGGCCGGGCCCCAGGGGACAGGAACGGGGAAAGCTCGCATGCAGCGCAGGCTCAGTGCTCCCTGTGCCGCAGTCCCAGGAGGGACAGCCTCATCCTGACCGTGCTGGCGGGGGACCGGCCCCTCTGGCCCTGAGCGGGACCCCTGCTGGCCCCTCAGCCCCAAGCAGCACCTGTGCAGCTTCCCTGGGCCAGCAGAGCCTGGGCCCAAGGTGTCGCGGGCGGCTCAGATGTCCCCTGTCGCCTTCTGAACTGGGGAACCTCGGAGCAGACACTGGCACCATGGGCCAAGGCAGGGCTGTGCCCACCGCTCTCTGTGGAGCTGACCGTGCTCCACACAGCCCTGCAGCCCGGCCACCTCCAGCGGCCAGCAAGGATGGCCCGGGGAGGACAGCGTCCCACGGCCACTCCCTGTCACCTTCTCCTGGGCCAGGAGTGCTGACTGGACTGGCAGGGCTGCCGGAGTCCCCTGGAGTGCCTGGTCCCCTCTCCAAGCTTTTCTGGGGGCCAGTGCCATGGAGGGGAGAAGGGGCCTGCCGGGGAGCCCTGGCAGGACAAAGGGACCGCGGCCTGGGGCGGGGGGGGGGGGGGGGGCGGGGGGGGGGGGGGGGGGGGGGGTGGGGGACGGGCGTAGGCCTGCCGAGGCTGGGTGTGACCGTGACTCAGAGCCGTGACCCCATTGGCCGGCTCCACCTGCCACACCCCGATCCTGAGACTCATCACGGCCACCCGCCAACACCGGGCAGCCCCAGGTCACCCCGTGGCCCCCACCCCGTGGCCCGGGTGCAGGGGCGTCTCCACGGGGGCGAGGGAGCCTCGAGCCAGGAGCGAGGCCCGGCTGGTTCGGCCAAGCAAAGCCCAATTCGTGGCAGGCATCTCAGAGCAAGCGCCCCTCCACACCCGCCCCCCCGCCCAGCCCTTCACGAATCCACCCACGGAAGGGGCTAGGAGGTGCCAAGTTAAGGCGTGGCCTTGCGTGTGGCATCTCATGGTCCCTGAAGCACGCCCCCACAAAGCCCTGAGCAGGACCCCACCCCCACCCCCCGCTCTCACCTGCACCCACCGTCCATCAGCTGAGCGGCTCCAGGAGGGGGCCCAGCTGCCTCCCGAACCCCACCCGGGTGACCCGCTTCTCCCACCTCCCACTCCAAACCCACCCGAAAGTGATTCCCAGGGTCCTGCCCGCGCCTAGGCTGCAGCGTGTCCCCGGGGCGTGTGGCCCGGCAGGCCGGCGGGCTACTCACTGCTGAGTCCGCTCCAGGTGTAGACACCCACGGCCCCCATGAACGTCTGGTAGGGGTTGCTGATGCTGTTGTACAGGGAGAAGCCGGCGCTGAGCAGGGCCGTGATCAGCGCCATGACCAGGAAGAAGATGACCAGCGAGTGCAGGGTCTTGGCGGGAGAGGTCCTCAGGTTGTCTAGGACTGAGGCAGGGGTGGGGGGGTGAGTGCGGGGGAGTGGGGCCCACCCGGGGCTCCCTCCCTCCGGCCCCCACCCCCAGAAGCAGGCCTGGGGCCACGGGGCTGCAGTCCCCCGTCCCCCAGGTGGAGGATGCGGGGAGGTGGGAGGTGCCATGGGGACCGCAGGCTCGTTCCCTGCCTCTGGCCACTGGCCCTGCCCACAGCCGCCCACAGGGACCCTCCTCTGAGTGCGTCCCCTGGGAGACACTTCTGGGCCCCGGGACGACCAGCACAGGCTGAAGGCCCGAGGAGGGCTGACCGGGAGGCAGACAATGGCTCCGGTTCATGGGGCCTGGGGACCCTGCTCCAGTCTCAGCCCCCTGGACCCCAGCGACCAGTCAGGCCTGTGTATCCCTCCCAGGGGTGGGGGCGGGTGGCGTTTTCCGGCGAGCCCTGTGACCATCCCCAGGAGAAGCCCCCGAGTCCAGCCACAGACCGACGAGGGGCGGTGAAGGAAGGGGTGGGCTGGGAGGAAGACCCCCAACTTCCTTCTTTCTGTTCCTACTCCGGGTCCCCCGCAAGGTTTCGGGGTGCTCACACCCTTCCCGGCACGGGGTTAAAGTGCAGAGACAGGAAGTCTGGGGGAGGTGGGGGGGCACTCCCTCGCCGTCTCTGTCCCACCATGATGTGGGGGACCCTCCCTCTGCGAGGTGCCCCCCCACCGCTGACCCCTTGAACCCTTGAGCCTTCACAGTCCTGCCAGACCCGCGTGTCTGTGCGCTGAAGGTCCGAAGGTGTCTGGGGGCGGCTGGACAGGCCTCTCAGGGGAGCCCTCATTGGCCTGTGCTGCGGCCAGGGGACCCACCCAGCAGGGCAGCCAGTAACGTCCGTCCCTGCCCAAGGCCCTCGCTGCCTCCCTGCCCTGAGCTCTGCCCCTGCGGCCCCCGGGAGTCCAGGCGGGAGACGCCGGAGGGAGACTGAGCTCTGCCCACGGCCACCGGACATCCCGACATCAGGTCACACTCAGGCACCGCGGAAGCCCCTGAAGACTGTGGCCTGCAGTGGACTCAGGACCCGCGGGGTCAGAGCAGACGGGGCCTGAGCACTGGGTGGGCTGAGACCCTCAGGAGGAGACAAGGCCCACGCCACACTGTCGGGGAGCCCCACGGCCTCGTGCCAACGGTGGGAGAACCTTCCGGAAGCGGAGCCAAGGCCAAAGCCACGCCCAAGGCCTGAGCTCAGCGGAAACCCGCGTCTGCTCTGGGGCCCGCCCGAGTGTGCGGTGATGCCCCTGCATGGCTCTCTTGACGTGCCTGAGGTGGCTCAGAGAAAGATGCGTCACTGTGGGACCATCTGTCCAAAGGTGCCGGGTCGGACGTTGTTCGTGTTTGTGGGCTGAGTCACCGCACCAAGGCGGCTCCCACACACCCTCCACACACCTCACAACCCCACACCCCACACCCCACACCTCACACCCTCACCACCTTACATCCCAACACCTCACACCCCCACACCCCTACACATCAGCCTGCACAGCCCCAAACATCACATCCCCGGACCTCGCGCCCCGCACCTCACACCCCTACACCTCACAACCCCCACACTCACACCTACACACTTCCCACACCTCCACTGCCAGCCATCTCACATTCTCACACCTCCCCCCATGCCTGACCTCCACGCCTCACACCCCTGTACTTCACAGTCCCTCATCCCATGCCCTGTGCCTCACCCCTACACTCCTCACCCCTCACACCTCAACTTCCAACCACTCCACGTCTCCAGAACTCACCCCCCTACATCACACCCCACCGCCATGTTTCACCCCCAGGAAGGCCGCTGAGTGGGCTGTGGTGGCCACACGGCCCCTGGCCTCCCGAGACATGATGCTGAGGAGGCTGAGGAGAAAGCTGACGTTCGGGTCGGGGCAGGAACACGGCACAGCAGGCTGGAGCTCCTGCCTGGCAGGCAACCCAGGCACACAGGGTCCCTGAGCGAGCACTCAGCCAGGAGCCACCCCTGGGCACCACCACGGTCGCCCGGAAAGAAACAAAAAGGCGGGAAAGAAAGCCGAGGGTAAGGAACTGTCCGGGTCTGCCCACGGGCGTGGAGGTCCCGGGAGAACGTTCCTCTCTCCACCGACGAGCAGTCACGCAGGGCGCTCGCCTGGATGGGGACGTGACGTGGGCCCAGCGCTCAGGGACCTGGCCAGAGGGACAAGCAGCGTGGCTTCGCTTCTGGTCCTGGGTGAGAGTCCCAACTCCTGCTTCCCTCAGGAGCGGGTGGCACCTGTGGCCCGTCCGCCCACGGCACAGCCCAGCCTCGCGGTCACGTCGTCTCTGGGCCCCCGAGCGCCGCGCTCACCCCCAGGCTCACAGGCTGAGTGGTGGGACCCAGGGCCTGCGCGGAGGAGCGCAGCCAGCGACCCCCTCGCAGCTGACAGCTGCTCTGTGCTGCCGGTAAATTTAGCAAATGCGTTTCCTTCCCGTGCCCTCGCGGAGGGGTCGGGTGCGAGACTCAATCGGGACTAATTGTCCGGGTGCTGCAGAGCAGGAATGAGGCCACGAGCCCCCAGCCGAGGAGAGAGAGTGGCGGGCGTCGTCAGCAGGCAGAGGGGCTCGTCCTGACATGGAGCTGGGAGGCTTGGACCCCACAACCCTCGGCCCTCTCGGCGGCAGCTTCCGGTAGGTCCTCAAGTGGACCCCAGAGGCTGGCGGGGATGGAGCCTTCAGGTGGACCCGGAGGCTGGGGGTGGGGGAGATGGAGTCCTCCTGTCCTTCCCCAGACGGGCTCCCCCACCCCCGCACTGACCACACCAGTCCCCGCCGAGTGCCGGGAGCGAGCAGAGGCCCTGGAAGGTGTCCGGCTCCGGGAGAGAGAGAGCTGTGGCACGGGCCGGGTGAGGGTGGGGACCAGCTCGGAGATTCCGGAGCGATCAGTCTCATTTGTGCTCTTTGCAATTAATTGCATTTTTCGCAGGAGATTCGCTTTCCGGGTTATTTTTAGCTTGAACTAATAGTACAACCGTGAGCTCCCCGAGAACAAAGGAGAGTCGGTAGGAGAAGCCGGGCTAGGAGCAGGGAGCGGAGTGGGCAGGGAAACTGGCCCCCAGAAGAGGGCCCGGACTCACGGCCGAGCCTCTCTCTCACTTGGCCATCCGTCGGCCATCGCACGCAAGGCCATCCCTTCCCAATGGGGACGCAGAGGCAGGCGGGAGCACGCACCGGGTGACAGTGAGACACCAGGAGGTGGGTCTGGGACGGAGCCCAAGGCCTCTCCTGAACCTGTCGGGGGGTTCAGACCAGGTCCAAGGTCTCTCCTGGGCCCTCTCGGGGGTCTGGGAAGGGCCTGAGGCCTCTCCTGGGTCTGCCGGGGGTCTGGGATGGAGCCCAAGGCCTCTCCTGGGCCTGCCTGGGGGTCTGGGTTACAGTCTGTGTCATTATCTGGGCAGCGGCTGTCCCGGGAGTTCCGTCCCCACCACACACCCAGGGTTCTGCTCTTGGCGTGGGTCCTGGTCACGCTCCCGCCCGCCTGCCTTGGGAGCCGCCTTCATACCGGGTGCTCAGAGCACCCCCATGTAGAAACTCTGCTGAGAGACAGGGAACTGCTATCCTGGGTAGGGAAGTCCGGAACCCAGTCTTCCCTGGTCACTGGGATTCTGTGTCATGACCGAGGACGCAGACGCCTGAGCCACGTGTGAGCCTCCGGGCAGCGCGTGCCCCCAAGCCTGTCCTTGTGTTCGTGCTGAGGGGGCCCGCATGCCCAGCCTCACCCCGCCCCCCAACAGGCAAACACTCTCTCTCGGGCCAGCGGGGAAGCCCCTGAGGCGGCGGGCACAAAGGCCCTGGGGCCCCCTTTTCCCGGTGTGGCTCACACCGCCCTTTGGCACGGTTCCTGGAAGCCTGGGCGTGACCCAGCGAGCCTGGTGGCCCGTCTCATGATTCCCCTGCCCCACCTCTCTGGCCGCAAATGCCCAGTGCACCCTGCTGTCCTGCTTCAATGCACTGTCCTCCCCGACTGGCTCACAGGCAGGCAGGGGTGTGTCCTGCGACTCGGGGGCTACACTGCGATCCAGGACCCAGATATCTCCAAGAGTGGGTGCATCCGGGGTGCCCGAGGTCACCACAACAGTGAGAACCCCACCCTGGGGCCTGGGGTCCTTGCAGCTGTGAGCAGAGCTGATGGCAGGGGGACGCTGGGCAGGGGCCTAGGTAGAGGCTGGACTGGGCTCCCCAGGAACGGGGAGGAGAGAGCTCAGCCCCACGCCCCTCACCCTGCCCACGGCCCCCGGCTGCAGCCACACAGCAGGCCACAGCAGCTGGACACACCTGACCACCCTCAGGGGGTCCACACAGCTCTGCCCAGAGACATGGAATGAGGCCCTGCCAGACAGGGACCAGCGTCCAAAGGGCCAGTGGACACACACAGAATCACCCACATCTCCTCCCACACAGAGACGCAGAAACCTGCACCTTCTCAGCTGCCGATGAGGTTCCGCAGCTGAAAGCGTGCAGACCTGGAAAGGGGGGTCTCTAGCTGTCCCACCTGCAAGCAGCCTTGCCCAAGAAGCACCTGTTTGTAGGAGGCAGAACTGACGCGTTTCCCTACGTGAGGAGGCCAGCGCCACCTGGCACCTGTTAGCGCCAATAGGATGCTCTCGGGCCGTGTGGCTCAAAGCCAAACCCACCTCCAGCGTCCCATCATTGGTGACGGTTTCCCTCACTGATATTTGGGAAACATTATCAGGGGCTAGTCAAGCCTTAAAATTCACCCAAGTGAACCCCTTGGACTTCTCATTCTCTTGTAGGGCTAAGAGTAGAACAGAACGAATCAGGAAGGCCAGAGAAATAGAGAATTTGTAGAATGGAGGGAACTCGAATCCCAGGCCTAACAGCATCACTTCTCTGGGAAGTCAGGATGCAAATTCGCGGGAATGGAGGAAGAAAAGAAGGACAAGTCAGAATGCAAATTCTCGCGGATGGAAGAAAAGAAAGGAAAGTCGGAATGCAAATCTGCATGGATGGAAGAAAAGAAGGGAAAGTCAGAATGCAAATTCGTGTGGATGGAAGGAAAAAAATCGAAGGAGCAGAAAGAGGAAGTTGACTATTTTCCCGTTTGCTCTGCCCTTGGGTAGAAACCGAGAGGGAAACTCTGAAGGCCCTTTTTTTTTCCCTCTTTAAGCCTTTCCACGTAATTGAAGTATCAAAAACACTTCCAAACAGTTTCTATGAAGCAAATATCACCCTGATACCAAAAGCAGACAGAGATACCACAAAGAAAGAGAATTACAGGCCGATATCCCTGATGAACACAGATGCAAAGATCCTCAACAAACTATTAGCAAATAGAATCCAACAACTCATCAAAAAGATCATACACCATGATCAAGTAGAATTCATCCCAGGGATGCAAGGATGGTTTAACATTCAGAAATCGATGAACATAATTTATCATATCAACAAAAGAAAAGATAAAAGCCATATGATCATATCAATAGACACAGAGAAAGCATTTGACAAGATCCAGCACCCGTTTATGATGAAAACTCTCTGCAAAATAGGCATCGAAGGAACTTTCCTCAATATAATCAAAGCCATCTAGCACAAGCCCACAGCAAGTATCATTCTTAGTGGGGAAAAACTAAAAGCCTTCCCTCTAAGGTCAAGTATTGCAGGGTGTGGCCCCAAAACAACAACAGAAAAAAGGTTATTCTAAATGCTGCCAGAAAATTGATGAGCTAAGGACACAACCTCCTCTCCTGACATTTTTCAGTACACATTAAAGCTCCTGCCATGGGCCTGGCAACATGACAAGTACCCAAGACAGAGACAAAGCTGTCATCAGTGGTTAAGGGTCCTGGTTCTGTGATCAAGCCTGGGTCAAATTTAGTAGAGAAACTTCCTGACTATGCAAACTTGGGCAAACTATGTAAATCTCTCTGTGCCTCACTTGCCTTAAATTAGGCTATAAAATGAGACTGTTAAAAGCATGTACTTCATTGAGTTATTGTGAGGATTCCACAAAATAATGCATATTTAGTGCCAGTACAGGTCCAGTTCAATAAACTCTACCTTTTGCCATGATCCTCGGTTTCTATACACAAGAGACTCACAGGCTAGTAAGAAAGAAGGGTGTTAAAAACATACCATGGCAACATTGTTGTGTCAACAGCAAAGTACACAGAACATTTCAGAGCATCTAAGTGACCCAACAGGAGCAAAAGAGATACCACGAAAAGCTTCTCAAAACTAGGACCTGTGAGGCTAACATGGTCAGCAGGGAAGAGCCTGGAGTCCTGAATGCACTTGAAAACTTGGAACTGATGCAATGAAGGAGGATCAGGAAGGGGAAGAGTGTGCATGTGTGTGCTGATGTCATCTGTCAGGAGCGTGTGCACATCAGTTCTCTATTTTAGAAGCTTGAAATCAGCAAGAGTGAGAACTTAACCATGGAAATTTAAACACTACACATTGGGGATATTTCCCCTAAAGAGTTACCTGTTAAATATTAAACAGTAGTATCTGAGAGAAGAACCCCATTGGACTTTGTGACCGATGGAAAGGAACTGGAGCTGATTCTCTAGTTCCTGTGTTGGTCACTGGGGTGGGAGGTGGCACTGGTGCCTGGGCATTAAAATATATATACAAGGAGCCAGGAAAGGAGTTAGAGGATCTTATGTACTTAGTGCCAAGTCATTCCAGTCCTGGACTTGGGCTCTTAGAGAGAGAAATAAGCATCTGGGAAATCTCTATCTACTGCCCCTGGAGCTGGGAGTTTCCCCTGTCCTCTGGGACAGAGAAATGATCCAGGAAGAATCTAACCAGATCTTCTGAGCAGAGTTAGCATGCATCGTTGTTGAAAGTAGTGACCAAACTATAAGACTCTCTCTGGACTTTTAACATGATATGAATCATCTGAAATGTATGTGGCTGATAATCAAGCGATAAAATAAAAATTAACCTTTATTCAACTTTAGTAAATAATTCAAGCACATTGTGTAACAGGATGACAACACCCACTGGTTTTTTTATACCTGTCACAGATGCAATATTCCAGAAAGAATTGCCCTAAGCCTACCTACAGGACTGAGAACAATAAATAACATCAGAAAACCCTCAGGTACCACCAAAAACTAGCCCTACTTTCTCTAGTTCAGTGGTCAGACCAACAAATAGGAGACATTCTCTAGAAGTATGTAAGTATGTAAGCATGTCATCTCCACAATTAAATGTCTCATTCATTTAACATGCAATGAGCACTTGCGATGCATGTGTGCTAGACACTGGGGATCCAGCAAGATGTGCTCAGGTCGACCCTAACAGTGATGGAGGGGGCAGTACAGACAGGAGCATAATTGTACCAATATGATGCAACATAACTCAGGCCCAAAGAGACAGAGTTGGGGCTCCCACCCAGTTGAGTGCAGAGCAGTTGAGGGCGGCCAAATTTGGAGCAAAGGTGGAAAAAAAGTGGAGGAAATGACATTAGCACTGGGTGACACTATCCTCAAAAGCTGATCTCAAAAGCTGTCTTCAAAAGCTAACCTGGAGAGGGGCCGGAGACATAGTACAATGGATAGAATGCTTGTCTTGCACGTAGCCATCCTGGGTTCATTCCCCAGCATTCCATGTGGTCCCCTGAGCCCGCCAGGAGTGATTCCTGAGTGCAGAAGTAACCCCTCAGTACCACTGGGTGTGGCCCCCTAAACAAAAACAAACAAACAAACAAAAACCTAACCTGGAGAAATTTCTACAGATCAATGTAAAAAAAACTGCTTTCTTCCTTCTTAATCTATTATTGGTCACTGTCACTGTTCCCCCCCCCCCCATTGTTCATCGATTTGCTCAAGCGGGCCCAGTAACGTCTCCATTGGAGACTTTGTTGTTACTGTATTTGGCATATCGAATACATCACCGTGCGGGCGAGATACTCTCAATAGCTTGCCGGGATCTCCGAGAGGGGCGGAGGAATCGAACCTGTCTCTGCCAGGCTGGCCGCACGCAAGGCAAATGCCCTACTGCTGTGCTATCGCTCCAGCCCAGATAATATATTGAAGGTGCGTAGGGGAAAAGAAACAATACAGGGGGCAAGGCACTTGCCTTGATCCAATAGATCATAGTTCAATCCTTGGCTCGACATATGATTCCCTGAGCAGCACCAGGAGTGTTCCCTAGGCACAGAGCCAGGAGTAAGCCCTGAGCACTGCTGAGTGCATCCCCAACCCACATATATGTACATATATATATTTATGTATAAATTTTATGTATTGACTTGCGCGTGGCTGACCCGGGTTAGATTCCTCTGTCCCTCTCAGAGAGCCCGACAAGCTCCCACGGGTATCCCACCCTCACGGCAGAGCCTGGCAAGTTCCCTGTGGCATATTTGATATGCTAAACACAGTAACAAGTCTCACAATGGAGACGTTACTGATGCCCACTCGACCAAATCGATGAACAACAGGAGGACAGTGCTACAGTGCTACAGAGCTATATTTAATGTATATGATATATGTATATATATCCATATATATTATATATACATACATGTGATCATTAAGTGAATATAAATTTATATTTATACAGAAAAGGCGAACTGGAGAGGAAAAGAGGGGACATGGAGGAGGTGGAAAACGTGTAGTGCAGGAGAGTCAGGAAAATCTATCTGGCTCCATTGATGGTTGACTCTGAAAAGAAATTTAGTAGGGTAAGCATCCAGCATTACCTTGACTTTTTAATTTATGTAAATATGAGATGGGGAAACAACTTACGAGTGAATAAATGATAAGACATAGGCCTTCCTCAAGGGACTAGGGATAGGCTGGTCATTCTCATACCCCTGTCCCCATGGAAACCTGGAGGTCATGCCTACAAACTGTCTTTGGCTGCTACTTAAGCTCCTTAATGGCCATTATTCAGATACACACAAGAGAATTTCTGAACCAAACAGCTCACTGCAAAGATTTTTCCAGACCCTAATTATCTAAAATTTTAGAATTCCAGGAGTGTATGGCCACTCTTGTGGCCACGCAGCATCTTATTCTATTCATAACAAGCAATACAAAAGAGAGTATGGGGGGAGATTGTCTGCCACAGAGGCAGGGGGGAGAGGTGGAATGGGGGGATCCTAGGGACCTTGGTTGTGGAAAATGTGCACTGGTGGAGGGTTGGGTGTTTGATCATTGTATGACTGAAATTCAAACAGGAAAACTATGTAACTGTATCTCACGGTTATTCAATTAAAAAAAAGACATTGGCCATCAAGTCCCATTATCATGAGGAAGTATTGGAAGGACAACGAAGCTAATGGAGATAACAGTAATAAAATTGCTGAGTACAGAACTCAGAAGGCATTCCCCAGGCACAGGTCCCATTTTGTTGATGTGAGTCCCTGCCTTCTGAAGGATTCTGACAAATATAGGGAGTCTGGAAGAGACCTAACAGAGTGCACAAACCAAAGTCAAGCCACATAAGAAGCTGAACAACGGAGAGAATGACGATGATGATGATGATACTGTCACATGTATTGTGCACTTTTTATGTACTAAGAATTTTACATGTACTTTCTCATTCATTTCTCACTCCATTTATTCCTTGTTTTTATTACTTTCTCATTCAAACTTCATTTTATTCTTTCATCCAGTGATTACTATGATTACTCCCATTTTTCTGAAGAGCAAAGATTTTTAATGAACCTGAGTAGCTTCTTCAAGTCTCAGTGATTGAGCTGTCATTGCAGAAGCATGGGTGCTATAAATAACATAAATAATCTTGCTATCTGCAAGATGATGAAGGGGAGTAAGGCTCTGGCAACTCCATCAAAAGCTAATCAAACAGCACTACTTATAAATAAACATTTAAATAATATGGAAAATTATTATTAATATTACAAATATTCCAGCAAATACTGTAGGAATTTGGGGCTGGAGCAATAGTACAGTGGGTAGGGAGTTTGTCTTGCACGCAGCCAACTTGGGTTTGATTCCCAGCATCCCATATGGTGCCCTGAGCACTGCCAGGAGTAATTCCTGAGTCCAGAGCCAGGAGTAACCCCTGAGCATTGTCGAGTGTGACCCCAAAATTTTAAAAAATTATTTCAAATGCTGTAGGAATTTACCCTTTACAAAATGGATGTTGAAAAGGGTTATAATAAAATGATTCACAGATTCTGAATAATGAAAGAGAGAAGAAAATTGAGATCATAATTTTATTTTTCTTTTGGTGGGGCTAGCATCAAACCGAGGGTCTCACACATGCAAGAGAAAAGCCTTAGCCCTGCCCTATCTCTCTAGCCTCTGTCACACCTTTTTAAATCAACTGCATGATAGCCTACCCTTTGTGAGCTCAAGGATGCTTGTCTGCTGCCAGAACACCCCAAAAAGCTTCTGTTAGCAGGAGAGAAGTTGGGCAGACTGGCAGTGTCTGCTGTACATAGCATTAAAATGGTGGAGATTTAAGATCTTGCAGTGTTAACATCATTACAATTCTATGTGAATGTGTTTTATACTGTGTTTTCATACTTATGAGCCACTTAGTGTAAATAATGAATGACTGCTAATTTAAAAAATAAAAACTAAAAATAAATAAATTATTGCTGTCTGGCTCAATCCCTTTGGAGAATTGCCCTTGTGGAATTTGTCTGCAAGGGATATAAAGGAGGAGGAGGAAATGATTTCTATATTGCATCACGCAACCTACATCCTCATGGAAGTATCTGCATTTTTATGAGTTGATTACAAAGTTTAATCTTTTAATTAATGATTGGAACTGTAAGTAAACAAGACTTTTTGGTCTCTCAGGAATCTGGAATCTACTTTTCCAGGAACTCTGGAACCTTATAGAAGAATTTCCTCCCAGCTTTTCAATATAAGGAATAAAGTTTTATGCTTTGTGTCGTTTCTCTTCAACAACATGACCAATGTTAATACACACACAGGAAAGATAAAATACACAATGAGAAACACTAATCAACTGGATCTTAAGCTAATATTAATTTTTTACTGTAAGAGACACATACAGGAATCAGAAGTTGACATTTTTGTTTATCCGTTCAAAAAAGTTTTTTAAAAGATTTTTTTTAAAAAAATTTATCATCTGTTTACAATGTTATGAAATTTCAGGGTTTCATTGTTTCTTGTCTCTTTTGACATAAACCATACTCAAAAGTGTGAGGTAATATCTTATTCTGTTTTTTTGTGGGTTTTTTTTGGTTGGGGGGGTGGGGGGTGGTTGGTTGGTTTTGATTTTGGTTTGGGGCCACACCTGGAGGTGTTCAGGGCTTACTCCTGGTTCTGCACTCAAGAATTACTCCTGGCGGTGCTCAGAGGACCATATAAGATCCATATAAGGACCATATATGTTCGGGGGATGATATAAGTGGGATGTGTGGGGCATTGATTATTCCGTCAACTGCAATAAAAAAAAGAGGGAAAATACAGGATACTTAGAGTCCTTCAAGGAAACCAGGCTTCTGTATTGATTCCACAGGAAACTTTGGGCTCTTGCTTACTCCAGGTCTCCTGCAGTGAAGGCTGCAGGAATGAATGAATCATAGTTCCTCCTTCTAGCTGCCTAGGAGAGGCAGACCCAGATACAGGCAAGACTAGTTTAGCAAGGTAAAATGCAAAGTGTGCTGGAATACACAGGAGTCTGAGAATTGTGAGGCTTGATGGGCAACAAACTTTACCAACGAGAATGAAGATAGGAAGGGTGTTTGGAAAATAGAGACCCATTGATCTTTTTTTTTTCGTCTTTTTGGGTTACACCCAACAATGCACAGTGGTTACTCCTGGATTATGCACTCAGGAATTACTCCTGGCAGTGCTCAGCGGACCATATGGGTTGCTAAGAATCGAACCCTGGTTGGCTGCATGCAAGGCAAACGCCCTACCTGCTGTGCTATCACTCCAGCACCTCATTGATCTTGAAAATTAAAAAAAAGCATGAAATTGGTAAACTGCAAGTCAGACAGACCTGGGCTAAATTCCAACTACTGAACTTCTCTGGACCTGTTTTCTTACTGAAAATGGGAAATGGGTTTGTTCGCCTTTGCTTGCTTGTAGAATAAATGTAACAACATACATAATCTTGCTACTGACATATTCTCTCCTTAACCAAACTCTACTCAAGCTTCTCTGAACTTCTCAAATAAGTCTATTTCCCTGTTTCTTTCTGTATATGGTCCAATTTTAGAGAGAATCTTAATCAATTATTAACCAAAGTTCCCCATCCTCACATTTGGTCATCCTCAGCAACTAACTGGGTTCCTCCACCTCTGCCATCCCACAGGTAACACCTTATCCCCCTGGCCTGGATTTAGCAAGAATTTTGTTAGGTTGTTTGACCAAGAATAGACCCTTTCCCCCGACCCTGGGTTATGAATTCCTACTCGCCCATGATGTGTTTAGTATTGAGTATAATTCTCTCCCCAATTATAACATTCCATTCCGGTGGTTACCGTATATCTGTTACAATACTGCCTTCCCAAATAAAGTCCTTCCTACCATGATTTTATTTTTATTTATTTATTTTTTACAACATCCAGTAGTTACAGGGGATATTACAAGCTCTGTGCTCAGAGGTCACTTCTGACAGTGCTCAAGGGATTATGTGGTACCAGAGACTAAAATCAGGTCCCTCACATGCAAAGCATGACTCAACCTGTTACGCTATCTCACTGGCTCTATGCTTTAATACATATTATGTATTTTTCTGCTTAACACTACTAATATTTGGCACGTAATAAATACTTATTCCCTTCTTATTTCTTCAGCTTATTTCTTTAACCTCCTTCCCCACCTCATCCCCTACCCCCCAAAATACAGTGGACTCAAACAATATGCCATGCTGAATTAAAGGCTTAATGAGTCTGTAAGTCATTGGTGATGGTCCTAGATTGTACTCTAGGTATGTAGTAGGCTGTACCACTTAAGTTTGAGTAAATATACTCTATGACAGTCACAAGATAAACTGCCTAAGGACACATTTCTCAGAATAGACCCCTGTCATTAAGTGACAAATGACTGTAGTATGTCATTCCTCATCCTACATGTGGGCTGGAGTTGGGAGTTCGGGGTTGATGCTTTGTAATGATGTTGTATTTCTAGAACTATTGTGGGTGGCCTGTGAAATGTGGGAAAGATGCAAACATCAGTCACTCCCCCATATCATTCCCATAGTGCATGTCCAGTATCATGACCATATCCTGCGGCCTGGACCCACTATTTTTGCTTAGGACTGCTGCTTCTACTCCTCTCTTTGACTGGTGTCTCCTATGAACAACTAAATATTTATTCGAGTCTCAGTTCCTGACCCAGTTTGATTTCTAACTTGTACCTCCCATCAAGAGCCTGAGGCGGATAGAGAAGGGAGCACCAAATAAAGGGTATTGGGAGGATTCTCCCAGGATGGGAGAAGCATGCTTAAAGTAGACTATATACCGAACATAATTGCTATGCAATGCCTCTTTTGCAAACCACAGCACCCAAAAGGAGAGAGAGAACAAAAGGGAATGCCCTGCCAGAGAGGCAGGGTG
>JAOXYA010487971.1:0-15620 GCA_028565675.1 Sorex palustris | reverse complement strand
GGTCAGTGACAGTGACAATAGAAACTAATATAATACCTACTAATTTTAGGGCTTTCCCCTCCCTCCTTCCCTTCCCTCTCTCCCCTCCCTCTTCCCTAGTTTGGGGCACACTTGGGAGTGCTCCTTTTGTTGTTGTGTTGTTGTTGGGCTACTCCCTGCAGTGTTCTGTGCTCAGGTATCTTCTGACAGTGCTCAGGGGATGCCATGGGGTGACTGAGATCGAACCCAGGTCAGTTGTGTGCCAGGCCAACACTCTCCAGCCTGTCACGGGGGAGGGGGTCTTCCTGAGTGACGCTGGCACCTTCTGAGGCTCCAGCTTTCGGTGACACACCCACCCACACTCCACATTCCAGGGCTGATGGACCCTCTCAGGGCTGGGCCCAGAGCAGCATGCGAGACAGACAGACTTACAGACATCCTTCCGAGCGGACCATGCAGGGTCCTGCTCCATTTCACATTTCCAGCAAACAGGGGAAACGCCCCTCCTTCCACCCTCTAACAAGCACTCTAAGGCACCCAATTTATTTTACAGAACTCACATAAAACACAGTTGCTCAGGAAATAGACTTTCGATTGCCCGCAGGGCCAGGCCTGGCCTGAAGGCTAGCTAGAGTGCTGCCTCCCAAGCGGGGGGCTTCAGGTTGACCCCCAGTGCCACCCGCCAGCACTCACAGTCCTGGCAGCTCCGTGCCTGTTCTTCTGGGGCCACTCGCTCTTCCCAGCCACCACAGCTGGGATGCAGAGGGCCCACGACGGAAGACAGACATGGGCGCAGAGACAGGGGTGAGAGCAGCTGGTTTATGTGTGAGCCCCCCCCCGCCCAAGCTCCACACCAACCCCCCACCCCTGCAGCATCAAGAGGAAGGAGAGGGGCGCACTTTGCATTTAAAAACAGAATGACTTGATCGTGCTCAGTTAGGGTCTGAAAATTCACGAAACTGTAGAGCAGCTTAACTTTGCTCCAGCACCAAAAATGAATAAATCAATCATGACCCAATGTTTAACATTCTTCTACTTTGTGATTTTGAAATTAAAGAATTATTTTTTGCAACTTTATGCCATTTTAAAGACATAATGAGATATCTTGCAACTATGATTCAGAAACATTTCTTAGCAAATGAACCCTTGAAGGTTTTCTTTTTTTCTGTTTTTTGAACCACACCTGGCTGTGCCCAGAGCTTACTCCTGGCCCTGTGCTCTGGGATCACTCCTGTTGGGGTTCAGGGGACCCGATGGGGTGCCAGGGATCTTACCCAAGTCAGACGCATGTGAGGCAAGTGCCGTACCCCCTGTACTATCACTCTGCACCACGCACTGCAGGGACTTAACCTTTATACCCGTGGCACGAGCAGTCAGTTGGTTCTAACCATCATTGTGTTTTCTGCTTTAAACTGAATGGTGTTTAAACTGATTGATAGTCAGTTTCCGAGCGTCCTGCTCAAAGATGACAAGGCATTTGTGTTACAGACTAACCCAGAACGCTGTGGCACCAATGCGCGCCCTGAGGCTGAGTTATTATTTTAAGAACGAGCATGCAGACTCATTTGATGAATGAGTCTCTCTTATAAAAGCATTGAGCTATCAGTTTATATGAATGCTCAGACACAGCACCTTTGTGTGCAGTTGCTTTGAAAAATTGCCTCCTCAAAATTAATCTACTGAAGTACAATTAAAATGAGATACGCCACATCTGTTTAAAATCTCTGGACTGGAGCAATAGCAGACTGGGGAGTTTTCTTGCCGTGCAAACAACTAACCTGGATTCTACTTCCGGCATCCCACATGTCCCTGAGCTCCACCAGGAGTGATTCCTGAGTGCAGAGGTGGGAGTGAGCCCTGAGCACCACCAGGTGTAGCCCCAAAACAAAATCAAATTTCTAGCTGGGCCAGAGATGTGCACAATGAGTTGGTCACAGGCTTTGCATGCTGAAGCCCCAGGGTCCCTCCCTTGTGGCCCCCTGAGCACTGTCAGTAGAGAGCCCGAAGCAAAGAACCCAGAGTTGCCCCTGGGCAGAAGATGTGGAAACAAACAAACAAACAAAAAACCCTCCAAACAGTAAGAAATCAACTTCAGAATTAATGACTGGACAACCAAGAACACCCCGAACAGCCACAGTGAAACCTAACCTCTCCCCGTGAGACACAAATGCTCCTGTCCCCTCAGCAGAACTTCCTTTTCTCCTCCCACCGGCTCCAACCTGCTTCTCCTCACCAGGACCCTGTTGGCGTCTTCTAGAATTCCACAGAGCTATCATCCGCTGGTACCCTCATGTCCATCTTCTTTCCCTGGCACAACAGCCTTGGAGAGTGGTCTGCCGGCCACACCCTCCGCTGTCCTGTCTCCGTCATTGCTGACAGTGCCACAGCCCCTCTGGGTGCATTTGGCCAGTGTTGATGTATTTTACACTGCGGGCTATTCCCAGGTAACCACGCAATGGCCTCTTGTGCACGAATCCTTTTGAGGACACAAATTTTTATTCCTCTTTGTTGAGTGCCTGGGAGAGATCATTCTGCTCTGGATTATAAATATCTGCTTGACGTGTATTTTAAGAAAATGCTATCAGGGGCCGGAGCGGTAGTACAACAGGGAGGGCATTTGCTTGCACTCTACCAAGTCAGGTTTGATCCTCGGCATCACATATGGTCAGTCCCCCCGAGCACCGCCAGGAGTAGTTCCTGAGTGCAAAGCCAGGAGTAACCACTGAGCATCACTGGGTGTGACCCAAAGAGCAAATAAAAAATAAATAAAGTGTCTTGCATCTCTGTGCTCCCTTGCGGTGTCTGCATGCGCTGTTCTTCATGCTCACGAAATCCAATATATGATTCTTTTCTCAAGTGAGTCAAGCTTCGTGAGCCCGAGCAAAGACATTCTCGTCCCCCCAAAGTCACAAAAACTTTCCTCTGGGTTCTCTTTTCACTTTCCTGTAACACTGGCTTTGACACAGAGATCAGCGATTAATTTTCAGTTCATTGTGTGTGGAAATGGAATATCAAGGCTGATATGTTCTACTGGGGAGCTGGAGGCTCCTCACAGTGCTCAGAGGGCCACTGCATTGTTGGCCCCCCACTGCCAGATGGCTCTGCAGCTCCACGAGAGGCCCACGGCTGCCAGAGATTCCCAGGGCCACCCCAGTCATGCCAGGGGTTTCCACACCAGTGTTTGGTGATGCCAAGGATGAGACCCAGGTGAGACGCATGCTATGCCTGCCCTAACCACTGTACTACCCCCAACCTCCAGCACTGCTTATTGTTTTTTCTCACGTGGAAGTCATTCCTTATTGAACGTCACTGCACACGCACAGATGGCGCTCTTTCTGGACTTTCTTCCCTTTCTTAATCACTGGTTTGTATTTATAGGGGGTTGTGTGTGTGGGGGGGGTTGTTTTGTTTTGTTTTTAAAAAACACTGTGACTCAATTTCTAAGCCATTCCCTGACACTGGCAAGGAAATACCCCAGGATCTGAGCAGGGCACAGACACACAAACAAACATGCAGGCACTGATGTAATGAAGGAGGGCAAGGCTGGGGGCATCCACAGAACTTGGGAAACCCCCAGAGACTAAAAATAAACAGCCATGAGCTCCCCAGAGGGCAAGAGCCGCTTTGCCCTTCGGGCTGACCCATTACCCACCCACCAGACAAGACCCACCCACTGCTGACATGTTTTTATTTTACAGCACATTGATAAGGTTAAGGAAATCAGTTCCTTGTGAAAATCTGCCCTGGAAATTCTAAAGAGATCAATAAATATATCAGAAACTCATTTTCCCTCCTGAACTGAAAATACATGAGAACCATAAAACAGGCAAAATTATTCTCTTTTCCTGACACTTTCCAGCAGTAGAAGTCAGAATTGGATGGTTTGTTCGTCTGTTCCAAATGCAATCCAAATATTTCTTATTTAAAAATCCTTTGAGGTGGATCGTTAGTTCAAACCAAAGAAACATCTCGTCTCTCTTCTTGCCAGAGAGTATCTTTCTTTTTCCTTGGGGGTGGAGGGTAGGCCACCCCTGGCAATGCTCGGCCTGACTCCTCACTCTGTGCTCAGGGACCCCTTCTGGGAGGCTCAGGGGGCCTCTGGTGCCAGGAACTGAACCCGCTTAGCCGCATGCAAACCAAGTGCCCTGCCGCTGCACCTTCATTCTGGCCCAGATAGCATTTTTCCAATTGATCAATAAAAGATGAAACTTCAACAAGGCCTTGTTGGTAGGTTCCGATTCTGGAGCCCAAGTGGGTCCACATTTTCCCACTTCTGGATCCTCCACCCACCCAGGGACCGTCCTGACATTCACGCATGCATCCCGTTCCATGGTACGGACTGGTCAGTGCCACTGGGATCCTAGGACTCGGGACGGACTCAAGATGGAGCAAGGCTCCAACCCCAGCCGCAGCCCCACCCTTGCAGCCTGAGCACCGCTGGGTCCAAGCATCCCAGTCCCGAGCACTGCCCTGCCAGGTGCATGCAGCCCAGTGGACACGTGAGTTGCCCCCTGAGCACTTCTGGGGAGTCCAGTCCATCCTTCCTGGAACCATGCAAGGACGAGGGGTTCCTGCTGGGTCTCACTGAGAAGTCTAGCGGGGACTTACCTACCACTGCAGCACGTCTGAGCTGTGCGTGGACGTGGCTGGATGGCAGTGGCTATGGTCCTGCAGTGGCCAACGCAGGAATGCGGGTGGAGACTGGCGGGGAGGGGACGAGACCCGGGCAAGCTAGTGCCCAGGCAACTGTCTTGGTTCTGCTCCAGGCTACCAGCGTGGCTCTGGGGCTGCCAGACCCGACAGACCTGACCTCCCCTCCCGGACTCATTAGCTTGGTCTCATTCTGCACCCACCTGACAACGGAGCTGAGCTGGTAGGCCCCGGGCGACCCTGCAGCAATGGCGCATGCAGCATTACGCACGGCCAGGCCATGGCCCTGCTCATGCACAGACCACAATACTGCAGACACACACACAGACCACGGCATTACTCATGCCCAGACCACAGCATTACGCATGGTCAGACCGCGACCCTGAGCACGCACAGACCACAACACTGCAGACGCACAGACCATGGCCCTGTGCACACACTGACCACAACACCAGATACACAGACCACGGCATTACGCTCACCCAGACCATGGCCCTGCGCATGCACAGACCGCACCGTTGCTTACGTCCAGACCACACTGTTGCCCATGCAGGGCTGGACAGGAGGTCCCTGTAGCTCGCCCTGAGCACTGAGTGTGCTTCTGGCGACTCTACTTCCTTCTGCCGCTGGGGCCTGTTGGCACCAGGAGGGGTCATGAGAGCAATGGACACTCATACCCACCTGGGCCCTGGGCACTGCCTCCCAGGCACAGACTCGCCACCCAGCCTCCCAGCGGCTTGGCAGGGAGAACCTCTCCCGTGCACTAGTCATTCAGCGCCCAGGAGAGCAGCGGGGGTGCTGAGCTGCGATGCTTTATCTCCGTCCTCCTGGGCCCTGAGACAGAGCTGGCCCTGATCTCCCGGCTGGGAACTGGCAGAGCCAAGGCTGACGGCCGACTGCCTTGTTCCTCAGCCCACATTCTTCACCTCCAGGGAGGCCAGCTCCATCCCCACCTTTGCGAGGACTTCCACATGGCCTGAAAGAAAGGGTCCGTGCAAACATGCTTGAACACACTACACAGAAGATCACCATGGTCCATGCGTTGCGGGTAGAAACCCAATACTGTCCAACGGTCCTGAGTGCCTCAGAGAAGGGGATTTATTAGCATCAGATTCTAAACTTCGAGCCCATTTCATTCCATAGCTCAACCTCTGTTCCTACAGCTGAGAGGGCTCAGGTCTGAGCACAGCAGGTGATTACAGGCTGAGACAATTCCAGAAGGTTCCCAGCACATAAGCAACAGTGACACACAGATGCATGTACACAATAACCCAGCACATAATCCATGGTGACACACAGACACATGTTCACAATACACACACATTGGACATCCATGCATGTATATCCATGGATGCTTATACACACATAACATAGACACACACATCTATGAATGCAAACACACACATCCATAGACGCATACACATGCACACATACAGATACATACACACGCATGCATGGATACACACAAGCTTGCATACACACACACGTACATCCAGGCATATGTACAAATACACACACATGCACGCATGCATACAATCATCTAAGTGCACACACATCCAGACCTGTATGCACACACGTCGGAGTGTGAACATACACAGGCACACACATGTGCACATACCAATATGAATCTACATCCACATGTTTGCACAAGCATGCACACACACCACCTCCACAGCAAGAAGCCTCACAACAGCTTTCTGAGGGGCACTTTGCTTCTCTGTGCCTTGTTTTCTCACAGCCAATATAAGAGGATTCTAGATCCAGAGCTAAAAGAACTCCTCCTGTAAGCAGGTGGTAAGAACGGGATCCAGCCTCCTCCCATGCCGTGTCTACACAGCAAGCCACACCGCACTCTGCCTCACCCCTCAGGCCCTTCTCTCTCTTTCCTCATCACCTGGTGAGGCCATCAGCCTTGTGGCTGTAGGTCCCTTCTCCGGCAGACACAAGCTGCCTCTTGCCCTGGACTCCAGCTCTCTGCATGCGGGTGTCTGGGAAACGTCTCGAATGCGCCTGTCGCGGACCCCAGCTGCTGCCGTGGCTCCCCTCATGAGCTCCTGTGCGTGGATCGGCTCTGTCTCCTCTCAGTGCCTTCATCCCGGCCCTGGCCAACATCCTCTTGTCCCTCGGGTGTGACTGCAGCCTCCACGTGATCTCATGTCCACACTCATCTCCCCAGTCCCACCCCAAGCCACCTCTAGATTTCTCCTCGGGAAAGCGAAGTGGGATCTCCGGCTGGCCCCTGGCTGGGCCCCCTGCCCCCTCCTGCTCCTGGCACCCGGACCTCCATCCTTCCCTGTCCCCTCCTCCATGCCCCAGGCAGCGTCCCCTGGAGTGTGTCTAAACGTTCTGCTTGGGCCTCTAATCCTCACTCTTCCCTCTGCCCAGAACACTCTCCCCAAAGAGTTAATGACCAAGTCACTGGCTGCTGAGAGTTGAAAGCTCACAGCCACTCCTCATCTCCCAGAACTGATATAATACAGAACGCAGACGCTGTGGCTCATTAACAGACAGATCGTAGGGGGATGTCTTGGGTTATTAAGACTTGAGAGTGACAGGGGGGTGAGCCCTAATTCTGAGCGCTTTCTCTCTCTCTCTCTCTCTCTCTCTCTCTCTCTCTCTCTCTCTCGGGGGCGCAGTGCTCAGAAACAAGCAGCCCAGGCCGAGACGTCCTGCTAGGGCCAGGTCATGCAGGGTTCAACCCTGGATGGCCCTTTCTCCCCTCCCCATCACGAAACGGCAGAAACGGCCAGAGTGGCTGCCAGCCAGGGTCTTGGAGCCGGTGGGTGGGGGTGACACCCAGGCTGTGTCCCGCAAGACCCCTGAGTTCCCCTGAAGACCTTACAGAGCTGCAGCCTTGGGGTCAGATTGGTGAGGACTGAGATTAACAGGGTGTGGAAACGGGTGGTGCTGATTGGTCACACGGCCACCAATCATATCCCCCGAGGACAGCTCGTTTGTCTCTTGCCTGTGCACCAGGATGGGTGTACCCAGACTCCCGCTGTGCTGCTGCCACTGTGGCCCCCTCCCTGTGCCCACCCTGCCTCATCCTGTCCCTGCCTCTGTCCCTGGAAGGCCCGGCCCACTCCCACTTGCCCAGTTCCAGTCAAACCTTGAAGGCCTTTGCTTCCTGTTGTAAGAACCCATCCATGTCAAAGCAATCTCTCCCCACATCTTTGAAAGGTTCCCCACCAATGGCCCCAGCTACTTACTAAGCTCCTTAATGGCCATGATCTCAGAGACACACAGATGAATCTTGGAACCGAGCAGCACTTGGCAGAAATGCCTCTAGACTTTGAGTTAGGCCACCTTCTCTGGGCCACCCCAGATGGGAGCAGGTGCCATCCCTCTGCCTGTTCCCCAGGAAGCCAGGAGGCCACCATCTTCCAGAGCTCATTGGAAAACCCAGGTACAGGCCAGCAGTGAAGGTACACACCTGGCCTCATGGGATAGGGGAGGGCTGGTCCTTCTCCTTCCCCGCCCCAATGGAACCCTGAGATGCCACCCACGAATGGCCCTGCCTACTTATTAAGCTCCTTAATTGCCATGATCCCAGAGACACACAAACAAATCTCAGAACCAAGCAGCTCTTGGTAGAAATCTCTCCAGATCCTAATTATTAAAATTTTAGAATTCCAAGACCGCATGGCCACTCTCGCGGCCAAACGACATCATATGCTACTCATAACCAACAATACAAAACAAATTGTCTAAAATTGCCTTTTTGATAGGTCTTAGTGTTGGAGGGGAAATTCCAAATAATAATGGTGGGACTGGTGTCAAAATATTGAATGTAATCAAAGTGGAGAGAGAGAGAGAGAGTAATGTGGAAGTTTTCTGCCACACGGGCTGGAGAAGGGGTGGGATGCAGGGTATAATGAGGTTTTTGGTGGTGGAGAATGTGCAGTGGTGAAGGGATGGGTGTGTGATCATTGTACGACCAAGTCTCAAACATGAAAGTTTTATAACTGTTCTCAGGGTGATTCAATAAATAATTTTTTTAATAAAATAAAAATAAAAGTGTCTCCATGGGGGCATCTCCATGCGAGCCCAGATGAGCAATTCCTCTGGTGAGTGGGGCATCCACACTCCCGCTTTAGGCCAAGTCGGACCACCTAACCCGGGTAGCCAGCCCGAGGAACCTGGGGACTCTTATGTGACAGGGGTGCCCCCCCGCACGGATTCCCCACCCTCTGTTCTCACAGGACCAGACGTGCAGATGGGACATGCGTCCCTTCCCTCCCAGCACCCCTCACTGTCCGAGCTAACCATGGGCACACCCACGGGGCGGCCAGCCACGAGCTGTCCTTGGCATGCACGTCGCTTTAGCAAAGGCTCGTCCACCTGACTCCTTTGCTAGGCAAGTGTGCCTCTGGGCTTCTGGGGACTCAGCAAGGCTGAATTCAGCAGGAAGATGATGTCAAGATGACGTCACCTGTCATCCAACCCAACTTCCCGCCCGTTTTTGGTGGCGTGACACCAGCAGTGCCAGTTGCAGCTTTAACCAGTTGTTGGGATGCCTCCAGTTCTAGGTCAGTTCTAGGTGTCATTTTGCTTTGCTGCTTATAGGGAGTGTGTTGGAGGGGACCCTCTGGAACCATTTTTGTTTGTTTGCAATGCAGTTGGCACAGCTGTTAAATGGTACTTTCCAGCCACTGAGCACTGGGCTCCCTCTCCAGGCCACGCCTTTGGGAGGCGTTTAACTGCTTCTCACCCTGAGCTCAGTGCTCAGAACTCACAAGCCCTGGTGGAGACTTGGGGCCCGCCCATCTTTAAAAAAACTCAGACAGCCCCAGGCAGGACCATTAACAAGTCTCCCCTGCAGACCAGTGTCATGAGGGCCGGCTCCCTCCCTCCCCACCCCCACAGCGGGGACAGTGGCACCATTCTACTTGTCCCCTGACACGCAGCCAGCTCCCTTCGGCCCTGTCCACAGGGACAGATGGAGACAAGTGGGCGTGATTTGTCTGCTGTGAGTGTCTCACACACAGCAAACGGGTGATGACAGGCCGCTTGGTGTGGCCCCGTCCACTCTGAGCTTAGCCCCTGTCATTCTGCTTAGGACACTGCTGGGCCGGACCAGGAGGGGGACCTTGGTCCGGGGAATCTGCCTCTAGAACAATCTAGACATGGAGCCCACCTCCCTCCACCCCCACCCCCACCCCACTCTGCCCCTCAGTGCTTAAACGTGTGCCCGTTGGTCTTTGGCAAACATCAGTTTGAATCCCCTACTTCTCTCCAAAAATAAACCCTCAGGATTGATGAGTCTTCAAACTGCCCAAGTCCTTCTTGTCCAAATCTCTGATTTTTCAGAATTTGACGTGAGGTCCTTGACAGGTCACCCAGCAGTGGAGCCATCTGTGTGTGGGTGAGACCCATTGCCCAGCATTCAGCTCACTCCGGAGTCAACACAGAGAGCCCAGGCTGGCTGGGGAGGAACCCAAGCCCGGGGGAAGGAGGAGGGAGAGGAGGAGGGAGAGAAGGGGAGAGACAGAGGGTCAGGAGAGAGAAGCCCGCCTGCTCCTTTAGCCCTGTCTCAGAACAGAAACACCACGGGCACTCTTTCATTTCCTCACCCTTGCTGAGGCTCACCCACTTCTGGGCAGGGACCAGGTCCTCTGCCCTGCGCTCCGGCACTGTGCCCAGCTGAGGACGCTCCGAGCCCACAGCAGAAGTCTGGCCAAGGGGCACCTGTGAGGTGCCACCCCTCCTCCGCCCCACTTAGGCCACTGACATCCGGCGGGAGATGGTAAAGGTGACACAAGAAAGAGGAGCTCCCCCAGGTAGGGGCAGGGACGGGCTGTGCCATCCTGACCCCGTAGCACCTCAGGACTCAGTGGCCCGCCAGCCCCTCTGGTTGGCTGCAGCACCCACTGCCACCCCAGCTGAGGACCGAGCACCTAGGAGAGACTCAGCCAGGTGGGTCACAGCCCCCAATCCTGTCCCCAAAACCACCACCCATTGCCCAGTATTGGATCCTCACTCTGCGGAACCCCCACCCCCAAGGCCCTTCCCCTGCCTTTTCTTCCCCTCACCCCTGGCTCCCCCCTCCTCCCTCTCCCCCTCCCAGGTTCATGGTCTTGGGGAGATGCAGAAGTGGGGTGGGGGCTAGCTGTGACCCCGGTCTCCTCGCTCCTCTCACGGGGCAGGGACCATGGTAGGACGTGTGGCTGAGGGTTCACAGGCTGAGGGGTGAGCCCGATCAGCCCGCAGCGCCGGGTCGTGCAATGGCAGGACTGTTGGGGCTCCTGAGTCTGGTCTACACTGCGGGCGGGAGGTCACATCCCCACACCAGGAGCTGGGATAAGCGCATGCGCTGGTGGGTCGCAAGGGCGCTGCAGGCACTGTCCCATTCCGGGGGTCTCTCCACTAGCTAGAAGGAAGGGCTTGTTTGCACTTGGAGCTTCTCAGAAAGGGTCCCTGTGTCTGCATTGTCAGTGGATTTGGAACAAAAGAGACCCAGGTCCTGCGCTGGGAGCGCCGCCTAGTGGTGACGGCGCGGAAGGGCCGGGAGAAGTGCCCCGCATCCTTCATCCCCCCCCCCCCCGCCCCCATCCTTCATCCCCGCATCCCGCATCCCCGCATCCCTGCAGCTGGACTCTGCTTGGCACGGAGCCGAAGGGGCGCCCTGTGCTCGTTTGACACGCGGATGCAGCAGGAAATGTTTACCACAAAAAGGTTCCTTTGCACATTCTTCGCAGCACATAATTAGCAGTTTGTTGTTCTGTTGCCATGGTGAGCAGATTTATCATGGAAGCTCCTAGCAACTTGCAAACCGACCACTTAGCCCTGTTGACTAGGCGCCGTGCTGGGGTTCAGGTTCTTGGAACTTACTCAGCTCAGAACTGCAACTGGGTCCACTTTGACCAATGGCTTCCGGCCCCCCTACCCCTCAGCCCCTTCTACTCTGTCTCTCTTTCTTCCTTTGTTTCTTTCTCTCCTTCTTTCTTTTTTTGTCTTTGGGCCACACCCAGTGGTGCTCAGGGCTTACTCCTGGCTCTGTGCTCAGGGATCACTCCTGGAGCTGTTCCAGAAACCATATGTGCTGCCAGGGATTGATTCCAAGTCAGCTGCAAGTAGAGCAAGCGCCTTATCCACTAGACAAACTCTCCAGCTTCTAGTCATCAAATCGCGTAAATGCATAAACATGTCCAGTCCATGTAAAGTGATGTTGTTTTATAATACAAATAGGCCGTGGCTATGAAAGCTATCCCTCACTCATACAGAATATTAGGCTTTCCTTTCAATACGCTCCAATTAAGCATTATGAGAACCTGCTATAACATGGGAAAGTTTATGCCATGACAAAGTTTCAAAAGCAGGAGCAAGCAAGTTCTGCATCACAGTATGGGCATAACTATGTTAAAATGCAAAGGAAATATTCTAGCAAGATACGCCCAGTGATTCAGGTACTGGCAATAGCTGGAGTGATTTTCTTCTCTCTGCTTTCTGATGGCAACATTTTTCCTGTAACTGCATCATTCAAACAAAGACTTTTATAGAGACCACTACGACAACACAGGAATCCTGAGATCCCGTCCTCCCTTCGGGACACTGACTGCACAGTGACACAGCATGCAATGTCCATGGAGAAAAGTCCAGAAAATAACAACAAAGCAGAACAGAAATTAATAAGAAGGATAGAAGACCCGAACATGTATATGCAGGAATGGGGAGATAGTCCGGCAGGTAGAGTGCTTGCCTTGCACATGGTCGACCCGGGTTTGATCCACGGCACAACATAGGTTCCTCTGAGACCTTCCAGGAGAGATCTCTGAGCATAGTCAGGAGTAAGCCCAGAGCAACATTGGGTGTGGCTACAAACCAAATAAAAAATCCTTAAAAGGGCCTGGAGTGATAGTACAGCAGGTAGGGCACCTGCCTTGCAAGCCCACCAGGGGGTGAATCCTGAGCTCAGAGGTAGGAGTAAGCCCCGAGCACCGCTGGGTGTGGTCCCCAAATAAAATGAAACAAATAATCTTGGATAAAAGAAATAGAAAACAAACTAAGTTCAAAGTTAATAGGAGGAAGGAAGCTACAAATACAATAATCAAAAAAATAACTGAATAGAGACAAAACATAGAAAGGAAACTGAGTATTTAATATAAGAGCAAACCTTTAGTTAGATTTATTTGTTTTTTTGGTTTTTGGGTCACACCCAGCAGTGTTCAAGGGTTACTCCTGGCTCTACACTCAGAAATTACTCCTGGCAGTGCTCAGGAACCATATGGGATTCTGGGAATCAAACCTAGGTCGGCCTCATGCAAGGCAAACTTCCTACCTGCTGTACAATTATTATTCCTATTTTGTTACTTTAAAATCATGAACAGCTTTGTAAGGGTTTATCTCACAGTGATTCATTTTAAAAAAAAATCTAAAAAAAGAAAAATTAGCTTCATGAAGATCAAGCTAATAAGCACTTAAAAGTACTCAACAACATCAGCCATTAATTAGTAAATCCCAAAGACACAATAATGTACTATTTCTCGCCTAGCAGGATAACTCTAATCTAAACCAACAGACTATGACATGTATTGGCGAGAATGTGGAGAAATGGAAATTCTCAGGCTGGAGTGATAGTACAGTGGGGAGGGCATTTGCCTTGCACACGACTGACCCGGGATCAATCCCCAGCATCCTGGCATGCAGCAGGCCAGGGTTCGAGCCCGGGTACCACATAAGGTCCACTTCCAGGAGTGACCCTGAGCACCATGGGGTGTGGCCTCGAAACAAAAATCAGAATTAAGAAGAAGCTTCATTGAGCACCCCCTTCTCTAGGCCAGGAAACGGGCTCGGGGGCCACGTCCACGCCCTGCTCTGCTCCTCTTTGGTGCTTGGAAGTTCTCTAGGCTTCAAAATGCAGAGTCCCAGGCGCACCCCAGCCCCTGGTCAGGAAATACCCAGCTCTAGGATTTACATTTGGTCTCTTTCTTTCTTCTTTGGTTTCTGGGCCACACCCTGCAGTGCTCAGGGATGAATCCTGGCTGTGTTCTCAGGGATCGCTCCTGGCGGGCTCGGGGGACTGTTTGGGGTGCCCAGATGGAACTTGGGTCGGCCGTGTGCAGGTGAGCACCCTCCCCGCTGTGCTCTGACACCCCCTAGGGCTGCATTTGAACCCCTCCCTGGGAGATGGCTAAAAGCAGATTCTCTGAGACCTGCTCGTTCCCAGCTAGCCCCGTGGGCCTGGGTTCGATTCCCAGGCAGACAGAGCCGGGCTGGACATCTCGCCCTGCCACTTCCGTCTGTGGGGCTGCAACCTCAGTGTCCCCTTGAAGCAGTGGGCCTTGGGACAGCGAGAGGGCAGTGCGGAGGGCGTTTGCCTCGCACACAGCCGTCCTGGGTTCTATCCCCGAGACCCCAGATAGTCCCTGAGACAGGAGAGTGCATCGCCCTGTCCTCTCTCTCTGCCCTGCCAGCCTTTATTCCCAAAGTTACGGAATTGCGGGGCTGGAGCGATAGCACAGCGGGTAGGGCGTTTGCCTTGCACGCGGCCGACCCGGGTTCGATTCCCAGCTTCCCATATGGTCCCCTGAGCACTGCCAGGAGTAACTCCTGAGTGCAGAGTCAGGAGTAATCCCGTTGCATCACCGGGTGTGACCCAAGAAGCAAAAAACAACAACAACAAAAAAAAAAACAACCCATAAATGAATGATTAGACACAACAGACAATATACAAGGGACTGAAGAGTTGGTTGAAAGGTCTTGGAGGGGGCTAGAAAGATAGTGCAGTGGGCAAGGTGCTCGCCTTGCATGTGGCAGACCCAGTGGTTTCATCTTCAGCACCCCGTATGGTCCCCTGAGTCCCACCAGGAGTGATATCTGAGCAAAACCAGTTGTGCCACAACTCCCCCCCCAAAAAATCCCAAATAATACATAAAGAGCTGAATCACAGGCCATGCATGTGCTAGGACTCAAGTCCATCCCCCAGCATTGCTTGATCTGCCAAATACTATTGAGGGGACCCTGCTGCTCCCCAGTCCCATGGTCAAGAGCAGCAACGCATCAAACAGATCCAACCACTGTACTGTCAGGCGGCCCATGCAACTGGACCAAAGCTCTGCTTGGGAGGCCCAAGATCAAACCTGGGTTGAGAGCATGAAAGATGATGGTGATGATGGATTGTACTTTTAAGCATTTTAGGCTTAACATTCTCCTCTCAAAAGGAGTTTAGGTTGATTGAATTACATCCACCACGGTGCGCCTGAGGCACTGAATTCCTTCGGGGCAGTCCCGGTCGGTCGTCTGTGTTTATCTTTGACCTCTCCTTTGTGTTTTCTCCTATCTGTTAGTCACAAATATCTCCAAATCAGACATAGTAACTTATAAAGTCAAACCTTCTGATGGCTCTGGATTTTTTTTAACATGTATGTGAACTATTGCTTTTCTATTTTCTTCATGTCATTTAAATATTTCTATTTTAGAGCAATGTCCTTTTTGTGTAGACACAGGAAGACATTTAAGGCTATGCTTTTGTAATATGGGAGTTCATTGACTCCAGTAGTATTTACTCCTGAGAACTCGTAATATTTACTTGACTGAAGCTTCAGTTGTCCTTAGATTGACCTTAGTTCCTTACATCACAAAAAGGTGGGTCCCACCAAGAGGTTTGGATGGACCTAGACAAGACGTAAGCCACCCTGGCTTCAACATGGAACCACCTAAGCACCATAAGAAGCATAAGAAGTAAAATTAGTTAATAGCACAGTTATGAAACAAACTGTCATCATTCAAAAAGAAATAACTGAATAAGGACCCTCTTGATGTTAGGAAAAACTAACCTGGTCTGTGGATATAGTCTGGGAAATATAGAGAAATGTCCCCCGGGAAAAGTCACCCTTTCCTAAGGGTCCAAAGAGACCATTTTAAGCTTAATCTAGGATATAGATAAAAGCCTCTCTCTCTTACTGTGTTTAAACAAAAAAAAGGTAAAGGCCCTCCCGTTGATCATCGATTTGCTCGAGCGGGCCCAGTAACGTCTCCATTGGAGACTTTGT
>JAOXYA010487962.1:0-15622 GCA_028565675.1 Sorex palustris | reverse complement strand
CATGTGCATCTTTGCACAGGTAATGTTCCTGTGATTAACACTCAAGCAATATGTAGGGGAGTGGAACAATTCTGGGGAACAAGGAATGTGGAAAAGGTAGAATCAGTGCAGTTGCAGTGGAATGTCACCTCCCAACCCAACTCTTGCCCAGCTGCTGCTCAGACAGTTCAGTCTTCAGAGCCTTAGAACACAATGTGTACAAAATCTGTGTTTCCCTCTAAGAAGACCCCCTGGATACAAGATAGTTCTCAGACCTCCCTTGGTGCAGCAGCTCTTCCAGCACCTCCTCCTGGGACTCAGTCCTTTCTGCAAGGGTTGGAAGGGAGTGTCCTTTGTGGGAAGGCGAAGGGCACCTATTACACAGAGACGAGAGACACTGAGAGACACTGAGCCCAGCTACTTCCCCAAGGGCCCAGGTGTGGTTCTGGGGGTTCACATTCCCCTCCCTCACTTCCTCTGAATTCAGGGATTCAGAGCCTGGGCCGGAGAGGAGCAGGCTGAGGTATTGGTGGGCAGGAGTAGCCCTGCTAGAGTCAAGGTGAAGGTGGGAGAGGACAGCGAGGCCCCTTGTAACCCGACTCTTTTCACCTGGAAGCCCTGGGGGCCCAAGCAACTGCCAAACAACCGGAAGTGATCTCGCCTCACTTGCTCCTGAAAGGTGCAGCCTGCAGAGGCCAGGAGCTTCGTTTGGGGAGCAGCTTCAGGAGTGGGCAGGAGGGCCCAGTTCGGAGAGGAGTCAAGGTATGTACCCCAAGGGAGGATAGAAGGGACTCACTATCACAACTGAGAAAGTCCAAATGGGGATGTGGGGTGAGCTGTTCCTGCCACCCTACTTCTTCAGAGCACAGGGGATCCTATAAGATCTTGAGGGCTCAGGGCACTGGGCTTCATGGTTCTTTCTCCTAATCAAAACAAAGCTCCTGAGGGAGCCCTGATGAATGGACTCTCGACTCCACCTGGTGGCCCCAGAGGAGGAATCCCAATCATTTCATCAGGGTGGGAGGCTCCTGCATCTCTGTGTAAGGAGAAAATCCACAGGTCCCCCTAAAGACCGAGTTAACCTGGACCGCACAGATGCCTGTCCTCTATTATTTCTGGAAGACCCCAAGCTAGTGATGAGCTTCGGTCGTCATGTTCAGTGACTGGGGATTAGTTATCAAGGAGCAGAGTCTCAGGTCTGCTGAGAGGTGACTCATTTCTATTTGTAGGGACTGATTTAAATTTTTTAAAATTTAAGCACAATGATTTACACAGCCTTCCATCAAAATTTCGGACATTCATTTTTCTGTCTCCAAACCTACCTATAGGGTCTTTGTTGCACAGCCAATGACCCAAGTTTCCTTTTCTACATCTTCCTGGTCCTCCTTGTTGAATGATTATTTTTCACATGGTTATAATATTGATATCTCATGTTTTTTTATTGAGTCTTGATCGTGCAATGATCAAACAACCATCCCTTCACCAGTGCACATTTTCCACCACCAAGAATCCCAGATACCCCCCTACTTGGTTGAAGGAATTTTATCTCCTGCTTTTGTTGTTTGGGGAACCACACTTGGCTGTACTCATGGCTTACTCCAGGCTCTGTACTCAGTGATCCAGGGACCCTATAGAGTGTTGGGGATCAAACCTGATGAGCTGTGTGCAAGACAGTCACCCTACTCCCTGTACAATCTCTCTGGCCCTGAAGTTTTAGGCTTTTTATCCTTAATAGGCATTGGAGTTTGTCAAATGCTCTCTTCATCAATTGATATGATTATATGATTTTCTTCTGTTTTGTGCCACAACTGACTGGGGTTGGGTTTTCTCCTGGCTCTGTGCTCATTGATCACTGCTGGCAGGGTCCAAGTTCAGCCTTGTTCAAGTCATACAACTCACCCACTCACCCACTGTCACATCTCTCTGCCACAACCCTATGACTTTTATCTTTCCTTTTGCTGAATATAATGTATAATATAATGTATAATATGACCATGTTGTACGGCTTTGCATGCCACAAATGAATTGCTCTTGGTCATGAGGAATAATCTTTTTATATGTTGTACAGTTCAATTTGCTAAGCTATGTTGAGGAGTTTTTGCACCTACGTTCATCAGGGATATCTGTCTATAATTTTCCTTTTTCTCTGTGTGTGTTGGGGGTGGGGGCAAGTGACAGCTTTCTATACTCCCAGCTCTATGCTTAGGGAACAATCCTGGTATTGTCCTGGGGCTATATGCGGTGATAAGGGTCAAAATATTTCTGCCAAATGCAAGATAAGAGCCTTATCTTTGGTGTTATCTCCTTGGCCATCTAATTTTCTTTTTTTTTAGTAATATGTATATCTGCTATGGATATAGAATAACATTGGCTTAATACATTTGGAAGTGCTTGAGGACTATAGGTATAGCCTTTTTTTTTTAATTTTTTAAAGAATTTTATTAGTGAAACACCATGAGGTACAGTTGTAGACTTACAAGTTTTTGTGCTTGGGTATCAGTTATACAATGATCCAGTACCCATCCCTCCACCAGTGCCCATTCTCCACCACCAATGATCCCAGTATTCCTCCCAACCCCCCATCTACCTCATCCTACCCCACCTCTGTGACAGGGCATTCTCTTTTGTTCTCTCTCTCCTTTTGGGTTCTGAGGTTTTCAAAAGAGCAATTGAGTGGCAATCATGTTCGGTCTATAGTCTGGAGATGCATGCAGATGAGTTTCTTGTAGGCAGCAGAATGTTGGTTTCAGTTTCTGGATCCATTTTGCCACTCTGTATCTCTTGATTGGTGCATTTAGATCAGTGACATTGAGAGATATTATTGTAATGGGAAAATTTTGTGCCATCTTTCTCTAGGGGTTGGTTGTGCTTATAAGTGTTTTCCCTCTTATCTTACAGGAGCCCCTTTAATCCTTCTTTTAGGTTTGGTTTTTGAGTCTATGAAGTTGTTTGAAGTTCACTGGCACTGTTCCCTCTTATTGCAGGAAAGGATTTTGAATAAGATCGGCAGATGGTGGTCACCCTTCATCCCTTTTAGAATATGTCCTTCCTCTCAGGCATTACTCTGTGGCTTATGACAGGCATCTAGTGAAGCATTGGAGGAGGTGCTCTTTTTATATTGGGCTTGTACAGCTTCTTGCGTACTGGTGTTTTGTTGAAGTTCCTGAATTGTTTATCTATAAAATGGTGTATCATTCCTTAGAGTTTGAGCAAGATTTTAGCTGGATAAAGTATTTTTGGTGAGGCATTTATTTCACTGAGTTTTTTCATTATATCCCACCATTGTCTTTGGGCTTGGAGGGTTTCTTCTGATAGGTCTGCTGTAAATCTAAGGGGTGCTCCTTGTATGTGATTTCCTTCTTTGACCTTGCTGCTCACAGTATTGTGTCCCTGTCCATGGCATCCATCATTCTGACTATGATATGCCTTGGAGTTTTTTTTACTAGGGTTTCTTTTAGCTGGCAAGTCTTGATAAATCTCACCAATGAATATGTATGGACCAGGGCTTCTTGTTCCTGGGGAGATTTTAAATTACTGTTGGAGTTTTCTTGCTCACCATTTTTCTGCTTGGATTTTCTACTTCCTACTCATTCAGTTTTGGGAGGTATGACTCTAAGAGTTCATCCATTTTTTCTAAGTTCACCAGGTCTGTGTTATAGAATTGTTTGTAATGACCACTTAGAAAGTTAATTTTAAAATATTGTCTACATTTCTGAGTTTTAATTTCTTTTTATTCGGATAATAGCAAATATTTTGGGGCTTCCTCTCTTTTTTTCCCTGTGGGTCACAGCGGCTGGATTGTCATATTTATTTAAACTTTTAAAAAACCTCATCCTGTATTTGTTGGCATTTGGTTGTTTTCTTAATTTCTGTATCATTTAATATTTGTGCTCATTATAATCTCCTTTTTATTAAGTTTGGGATTCATTTGTGTTCCTTTCCTAGATTTTCAAGTTCTTTGATTAAGTGGCTGATCTGAGATTTCCTTTATTTCATATTTTATATAGGTATAAGTCTGATTTTCAGAAAGTGCTCATTTTCATGAGAATTGAAATGTGATCTGTCAGTATTGAGGTATCTTGACAACTATAAAGTATTGAACCACAAAATGCCTACGAGTTGAGGTGGGGGTTGTGGAGGGGCAGAATAAACTATAGGGCTGCATCATGACCTTTGGGTCTTCTGATTTGATTTTCTTTTGGGGGGGTCACATTTTGTGATGCTCAGGGTTGCCTCCCACCTCTGCACACAGGAATTATTCCTGGCAGTGCACAGAGGACCATGTGGTATGTTGGGGATTGAACCCAGGTTGGCTGCATGCAAGGCAAACACCTTACCTGCTGTACTCCAGCCCATAGGGTCTTCGATTTTCACATCTTTATATAGGAGAGCTTCAAGACTTGGTGTAAGGAAAAGAGCATCAGGCCAATTGAGGGAGTGTATACAGACTGCATCTATCATCATTGTGAGGATCTGAGTTAAGATTCCTCTGTGTTTAATCTCCTAGAACAAATGTTGCTTCCCAAAAGCCCATTGCTGCTATCTGAACTGGACTGGGTACATAAGAGTCGAGAGAGAAGTACCTGGAGTCATGCTGTCTGAATACAGATTTTAGGGCATCAGAGAGCAGCAGTATTGACGCTGGCAGAGGAGACTGTCTTGGTAAGACTCAGAGTTGACTGAAAGATGACTGAGGAAACCTTGAGACCAGCATAGAGTAAATGCTGGGAGGTCTCGAGGCAGGTTACTCTGTAGATCTCTCCTGACTTCCTTCTACGGGGATATGAAAGCTGTGGAGTTGATATAAGGTGAAAGGCCTCAGATCAAAAAGAGATCAGAGTTCTGATTAGGACCTCGGCAGAGGGAGAGGAACCCATCGAAAATGAGATATTAAAACACAGGGTAGGTCTGCTGTCTGATCTGGCAAGTCCCAAAAGGAAGGATTACTTGGGGCAACAGACAGTACAGTGGATAAGGCTCTGGACCTGCCTGCCACTCCAGTTCAATAAATTTCACTGCATGGACTAAGGAGGGTCAGACAGTAGTAAGCACTGTTGAGTGTGGCCCTGATCACCCCTATATCAAAACTATTTCTTTTATTTTGTTTTGTGGGCACAGCCAGCAGTGCTCAGGAGTAACTCCTGACTCTGCTCTCAGGAACCACTCATAGCATGATATTAGGACCATATGGGATGCCAGGGATCAAACCCAGGTCGACAGCGTGCAAGGCAAGCACCTTACTCGCTGTATTATCTCTCCAGACCCTCAAACCTATTTCTAGTAGCATTCTTTTTCAGTTTTCCTGAATCTAGGAATGGAAACTCAGAATTAATAGGAAGGGATGGGCATTCTATCAGCAGAAATACTCCTGACACACTGATGGTACTGCTGCCAATACAGCGTGCCCACAGAATTCCACCTAGCTGGCCCATGGTGATGACTGAAATCCAATCAGCAATGGTCACAGGTATTACATCTTTATTTCTATACTGTGTATCTGGGAGAACTTGTCTGAGAGGTGGTGTTAGTTAAGCATAGGGCACCACTTTGGACAGGAGTAATAGCTCCTGAACCTTCCAGAATGCCAGTTTAGGGACTTGCTGTGGACAGAATGTTACTTCACATATGAAAACAAGGTTCATATATACTCATTTTTTCTTTTTGGGTCACACCTGGCGATGCACAGAGATTATTACTGGGTCATGCACTGAGGAATTACTCCTGGTGGTACTCAGGGGACCATATGGGATGCTGGGAATTGAACCTGGGTAGGCCGCGAGCAAAGCAAATGCCCTGCCCGCTGTGCTATTGCTCCAGCCCCTCATATAGATTCTTGATGCCATCACATTGTCTGTCCTGCAATGGTCCTGAGTGACACAGTTACATCTGTGGATTCCTACAGGTGATGTGGGGGTCCTCAGGGTATAGGATATGATTCTAATGGGCAGGAGAAGGTCATGTGTGGAAGAGGTGAAGAACAACCCACAGCTTCATTACATGCCTAGATAGGATATGCAACCAACCAAAACCACCACCATGGATATAGGGAAACATTCAGGCTTGAATTGTACTCCCCCGTCTGTCTTTTTGATCAAGGGGGAACAGGGTGTTTGTGGGATGGATAGAGGGTGCGTGTGGAATATCATTATGGGTTTTTTTAGGTCACAGGGAGAAACAGGGCTGAATCTCAGAAGACATCTGACTGTTGAAGGAACTTTGACTATGCAGAGGACAGTCCAAGGTATTGCTCAATCCAGTGAGGAGCCAAGAGATGATGTAAATCCAGAACTAAAGGGGACCCCAGAGAAATGTTACCTATCCCTGCTATATGGCTGGTCCCTTGGAAATTACAGATGTGGGTGTCAGGATGGGAAGAACTTGTTCTGAGGGACTTGACTCCTCAGAATTCCTTTCAACTGCAGGAATTCCAGAGGCTGTCAGAGCCAACAATCTCCTTATTCAGAATTCTGGGTGTTCCTGGGGAGACCATAACACAGAGATGATCCTTACAGACAACAGAGGACATTTGGTCAGTTATCCCACCATAAACACACCCTAATATCAGATAAGAACTGAAGCTTTTACACCTCTGCCCCAGGCTATATAATCCTTTACTTCCAGTCTTAGGTGACATTTGCCCAGAAGAACAGAGCCAGTGAGACTTATACATCTCTTAAGGTAATTTCACTTTGGTTCAAAATGTTCAAAGGTATTATTGAGGTACCATTAGATTTCATGACGGTGTGCTTTTGAGATTCAAGATATATGTTTAAAGGTATATGTAACTGTCTAAAACCACCACCGGCACCTTCACATTCCTGTAACACAGTGCACTGAACTCTCCCAGATACTCTGGATCTCTTAACTCATCTGCCTCTGACAACAGAGCTCAGCTCTATGGTCCTTATCTTTGAGTTTCAAAAAAAAGGCATGGGGGTGCGAGGGACCAGAGCATTCGGTGGCCAAGAGCCACCTCCCCAGGCTGTCCCACAGTGACGGATGGGTGAAGGACGGGGGAATGGAGAAACAGGGCCTCAGGATTGTTGGTAGTCAGTTTATTTCTCTCTCTTCCTCAGCATAGTCCGATCTCTCCCTTCACAGCACAATTGTAGTCATAGTTTTGGTCGTAGTCCCAGTCATCATAGTGCCATCATCGTAGTCTCCTCATAGACCTCAAAGTCCTCAAAGTTCTTGTCTTAGTACTTATCTTCATCATAGTTCCCACTCTCCCCTTACAGTATGGTTATATAGAAATCTTGAAGGGAAGGGGTACACATAGGTGGGATAGAACATTGTCATAACAACAAACAGAGGTAAAACCACTCCAGGGGAAGTTCTAGGAGATTAACTCAAGGACAAAATCTCATCTGATGGTTTAGCACTCTAGAAGATCCTCTAGAAGATCCTTACTAGAAGATCCTCTCAAGGGTGGGATTCCATCTGGGGTATATTGCTTTCTCCTTTCCTCAGCTAGTAATCCATTTAAACAATCATAGTGAATTTACTTCTTATAATATTTCTAGTCATTTTGTATCAACACAATAAGAGATATATTAAGCTTAAATGTTGGCTCTTCCTAGGGACATCTTGCTATAGACTAGACTAGACTATAGTCCTCAGGCCATGTTAGTCTTTCCTAACCTCAGCAGGGTCCTCACTCAGTTACTTCTTTATTGGTCATGAAATAACCATAAGTTGTTCCATGAGCACTTATGGTGCTTAGCTTGTCCCCTTTCAAAGCCAAGGTACCTTATAGCTTATCCTGGGTCCATCCAGGCCCTTAATCGGGACCCTCCTTTAGGGAGTGTTAGGAAGTAAGAACAACGGAGACTTAAGTAAGGTAAATATGAAGGAGGCCCAGGAGTAAATATTATTTGGAGTCAATTAACTCCCATGTTGCAAAAGCATTACATTAACTGTCTTCCTGTGTCTATACAAAAAGGACATCGCTAAACCATGCAAGTGACATAAAGGAAAGAGAAAAACAATATAGAATTATTAGTGCTTGGTGGAATTGGGTGTGCCTCAGGAGCACTGTTGTCAGAGTAGCTCAATAAATTTAAGCTCCCTGTGGGAGGAGCAAAGACAACCCAATGTTATCCAACACTTATCCAGTTTCATTTAAGTTGTTTTTTTCTGTTGTGTACTTTTCTCCTCTGCATTCTTATATGTGAAAGATCATTTCATATTTGTCTTTGCCAAGAATTTAAGCCATATTTGTAAGAACCCCGAAGATTGTACATGTATGGTGAAGCCTCTGATACTCCCTCTCTCCCTATGTCCTGCTGTCCATCAACCACCAACTAGCACACACCTGCTGTCTGGGTGACACATATTTCTCATGTTACCATGTCTCACTGTGATAAGTTTGTGTCCTTCAAGGTTGAGGAAGAAATTCAGGACTCACAAGACAAAAAACATCTGGGAAATGGCCAGCTGTTCAAGGTCAAGAAAGGGAATGCTTAATTTCCCTCCTTCACCACTGTCTCTGTCCTCTTTGAGGACACCAGAGGGGAGGTAGCAGCTGTTGGAGTCTTCAGTGACCCCAAAGGTCCTCACTATAGTCCTCTCAGGTACCATCACTTCCGGGAAGCATGGCCAACATTCTAGAGAGCCCTCCTGAGAAAGGCAGTGCAAGCAGCCCAAAAGAAAAAGGGCTAAACAGTAGCACAAGTTGGAGCCTGCCTCTAGGATGCATTGAATGACAAGATGTCTTATCTGGTAGGGTTCCTGTACCTCAAATCCTACACTAAGCAGCTGACCATTAAGGAAGTGATGTTTTGAGAACCACCCTTCAGCAATGAAAAACTCCTCTTTCATACTAAGTCAGGTGTATGGTTGGCCTGCTGGTGATGGTCCTGGGATTACTTTTATGGAGGATGATTGTGACTCTGAGGAGGATAATTGTGAATAATTGGGTTTAATAAGGGTTATCCAGGGAGGAAGCACTTCATTTATGCGGAGCCCAGGGAGCTCTTCACTATGTGTGGGTGCAGAAGCAGTACCTAGAGTACCAGGTGGGAGCCAGGTTTAGAAACAAAATCTTTTTAAAACATGGTTTGACATTGACACATTGATTCTAAATGTAGCCTGAAACCACAATTTAAAAGGTTAGCATGTTTTATGGGTTCAGGAATTAATCAAATTTTCTGAAACCCACCGAAAACTCTTTAATTTTAGCAACAAAGGCACTACATCAGACTTAAGGATTTTCAACAGAATAGTGTATAAATTCACTAAGTTCAACCAAAGAAAATAAAATTTGTCATTATACAATAATTTCCACGACAGTTCTCCAGTTGAGAATGTACTGAGGGTCTGGAGAAATAGAACAGTGTCATAGAGTGCCAGCTTTGCAAATTTGCAAGATATGGTCATGGGTTCAGGTCTCCTGGGTCTCACGTGTATCTAGTGCTCCTGGGAGCACTGCGGCTTGAGCCGGGCAGCCCTGTTGTGGGTGATTCTAGGCACCAGCAACATAAAGAGAAATGAAAGAAAACTGAACAAAATATATTCCAAAAAACAAAGACTATCATGAAACCACCATATCTAACTTTGGGTCCACATCAAAAACCTTTGAAAACATTCACTACAAGTTGGAGAAAAGTTTTTTAAAAACAAATTGTTAGAAACTCTTAAACAAACTAAAAAAGGAAGTGGCATTTTTGTGAGACCGTCATAAAAATATGCTCACATTCACTGCCTGTGCTCAGGTTATCTATATACGTGGACGGGGCATGCACGTGCATCCACGCACGATGCCCCGCACTCAGGTGGTGATGTGGAGTCAGATTCTGGCCGGGAAGGAAGGTGGAGAGTGCAGAGCTCTGTGCACCAGGATGCATTAGCAGCTCATCTCCCACTGCAGCCAGCCGGGCCTGCCCACCCTCAGCTGCGGCCCAGACTCTTCATCCGCAACATCCTGAGAACACGACGTGCCTGCAGTCTCAGTTGTCCGGAAAGATCCGGCCCTGGAAACACAGTTTCATTTCTGGCCTCCCATCAGACACCGGGACGCAGCTCCCATCCGACCCTTCTGCTGGGGCTCAGCCATTTCGTCAAGGGCTGCAGGGGAAGCCGTTGCCGGAGACCACGAGGGGCTCCTGTCCCACCAGAGGGGACCCTCAGAGGCCAGCGGGACACCGACGACACCCCGAGGCGGGGGCCTGCGGGACTGTGAGTGTCCAGCTCCACACCTCCCTGAGACCAGGAGGCAGAGCTCTGGGGGACAGGGGGAGGCTCAGGCGGGCAGGGGGTGGGCGCAGCCGCTCCTGGGCAAAGGCAGAGGACCCCGAGGGAGGCCGGACGGGACCCACGGGACGCAGATGTGTCTTGCTGAGACGGCCAAGGAACCCGGGAAGCGGTTTGAGGGGGAGGGTTGCATGCTTCCCTCCCTGCCTCCGTGGAACTCTGGTGGCGAAGCCGGGTCCTCCTGGAGCAGGGCAGAGGCCAGAGGGTGACCGCAGTCTCTGCTGAGCCAAGGGAATTCCAGAGGGGCACCGAGATGCCCCAGGGAACACAGCCAGTGCAGCCTGGTGTGTGGGTGGTGCCCAAACATGCTGATCCCCCAAGGTGTCCTGCCTTCTGCACCCCACTATGAGAAGGGGTGAGCATGTGATCAGGTCTCCAGGTCGGCGTGGGGAGAACTCGGAGGCTGGGAGCAGCAGATTGATGACTCAGAGGCAGATTAGACGGTCCCCGAAGCCCCAGAGACTTGCAAAGTCCCGAAACCTACCCCAGCTTTCAGTTCTGGGAGACCCCAGTTGGAGATGAGCTCAGGGAACATTTTTTGCATTTAGGGCTGAGAGTCGAGATTCACTGCAAGGAGCAGGAACTCAGATGAGCAGAGAGGGATGCGCAAGCCTCCCTGAAGTTAAAGGTGGGGGCTGAGGGAGGAAGAACTCAGCCTGACCCCAAAGGAGGAGCAGGATCACAGCTTGCTGATGCTGCGGGACCCAGAGGCAGTGCCAGACCATGTGGGGTCCTTATTCCTACATCCTGTACTCCGCAGAGATGCAGTGGGTGTGAGGACGAGGGAGCCAGGTCAGCAGAGGGAGGACACTGCTTGTAGAGGAGCTCGGAAAGGACGCAGAGCAACTGAGGAAACTTCAAGCATCTAGGGCCTCAGATCAATGGAGGGAACATAAAAGGACAACGTCCCATGGTGGAGTCCCAGAAAGGGTTGAGCACAGGTTGCACCCCAGCTCTGTTTTTGCCAGAGACTGGAAACATGCTCCAGGAGCCTGGCTGAGATCTGCAGAGGCAGGGCCCAGGTCATGCTGGCAAACAAGTGAGGCTGTGAGGCAGAGCAGAGGCATCCTGGACCCCAGAACACAGACCTAGAGTCAGTGGACAGCAGTTCCCAGGAGACAAATCATGATCTGGGCCTGGAGAATCTTGGGGAGCTGGGGTTCCATTTATAACACGGACCCTGTGGTACATAGCGGGGGGCACTCAGAGACTCGGATTTTGAGCTCTGCAATGGTGGGACCCGTGCCGCCACTGTGTTGTGTCTTTGGAGCTCCATGCAGGGTGAGGTGAAGTGTATCCCAACTTCTGGGGGGTCATGGAGTGGTGAGGAATGTTGACCAACCCAGCAGAGGGTGAAGTTATGGGGACATTGACCTCAGGTCTTGAGCCCTGACAGAAGTGCTGCCAGAAAAACCCACGCATGAACTCCTGGAGGCTAAGCGAGCTGTCAGGAAGGGAGGCCTCCCTGCCTCCTAAGATAAGCACAGCGGTGGCCTTGCTCTTAGGATCCTCCCTCTGGGGAGTACATAGGCCTGAGAACATTCCCTGCTGGGACCAAGTATGGTGGCTTGAGGGCAGATGAGATTGCTAGAGCACACAGTGTGTCTGCATGGAGCCCTGCTCTGTACTGCGGTCGCCTGGGGGTGACTGAATGGGTCAGCACAGCCTTGCGGCATGAGCAGTGCAGAGGTGCTTGGTGTGCTTTTCTGGTACAGCAACTCCAGGAACTTCATGGTGACAACTACTCTAAGCCCCATATCAGGTGAGAGTTTAGGTTGCCCAGTACGATGACACAGATGGTTAAAATGAGGGGGCCACCTGAATGCACAGCCAGGAGTCTTCCATCAGAGGACATAGGTACCCTCAGAGCACCAATGGTGTCCAACAGGCTGCTAAGACTCAAATTTGCTGTGTGGCTGCTACTTTGACAGTTATCTTATTTCCTCCTTCAGGTTTTCGCAGGACAAGTCTTCCCAGGAGGACAGAGCTTGTGAGAGTAAGAGGACCCCTTTTGAGGATCCAGGTGAGTCACTGTGGTCATTGTCCCCAAGGGCACCTCTGTCCACTGAGGCCATTCACACCTCCTCTCTCCCCCAGGCTTGCAGTATCATCCACTCATCTGTTTCCTGTGAAACGAGTCATCATGCCTGGCTATCACACCCGTGACTTCATGAATCCCGAGGAAGAACATCAGAACCCAGAAGATGAACCTGACCTGGAATTCGAACACCTGAACTGGAGTGATGAGGAAGACACCAGCTCCTCCTCGTCGTCCTGCTCCTGCTCTTTGTGCTCTTCTTTGACCTCATCGGATGCATTGTCTTCCTCCGCCTCTTACTTCTCTCTGTCTTATTCCTCCCTCTCTTCTTCCTCTCTCCCCGATCTGGAAGATACTGAAGAGGAGCTTTGTGGGGAACCCATTGTTCCCCCAAACATCCCCAGTCCTGTCCTCTCTCCTTGCTGTGGGGAGGGCGCTGCCGAGATGCAGGCCCAGGGGGAGAGTTGCAGCCACGCTGAAGAGGGGTCGGGTAGCGTGCAGGGGGCAGCAGTCGCTGAGCCGTGCGGCCTAGAGGTGTTGGATGGGAAGATGGCCGAGATGGTGGGGTTCCTGCTGCTCAAGTATGTCACTCGGGAGCTCCTCCGCGAGGCCGAGATTCTGAGTGTAGTGTGCCCTGATGAGCCCGAGCTCTTGCCCGTCCTCTTCCCGCGGGCCCGTGAGTGTTTGCTGCTCACCTTTGGCATTGAGGTGGTGGAAATGGATCCCCAGCAGCACACCTATGTCCTGATCGCTGACCTGGGCTTCCACCACGCCGAGGCTGCGGGCCCCGACTCCGGCTTGCTGCAGAGCTGCGTGCTGCTCTTCATCTTGGGCGTCATCATCCAGGAGGGCGACTGCGCCACAGAGGAGGCCATCTGGGGTGCGCTCAGTATGATTGGCTTGCAGGCTGGGGAGCAGCACGCCATCTTCGGGGATCCCCGGGAGCTCCTCAGCCAAGTGTGGGTGCAGGAGCAGTACCTGGAGTGCAGGCAGGTGCTGGGCAGTGATCCCCCGCGCTCTGTGTTTCGGTGGGGCCCCAGCGCCCATGCTGCCACGTGCCAGGTGAGAGTCCTGGAGTTCTGGCTCAGTGGCAGGAGCAGGGCTCAGGACTCCTTCCACCTGCAAGCTGAGACTGAGCAGGAGGAGGAGCCTGAGCTGGGATCCCAGAGTGGTGAGAGAGCAGGGCAGGATTAGCAGCTGATGCCTGGGGAGCCGGTTTCCCACCCAGGGTGTCCTAGGCTTCCTCTTCTCTGTGATGCCTTGGGCTTTGCTCTTGATTTCCCGGGTTTTGCATTTTTCCCTATTAGTAGAAGCTCAAGTGACTGTAGCCTTTGAAGATTTTATGACCCTGTTCACACCTGTGTTTGTACTTTTGAAATGCAAGAGGAGATTTTTGAAAACTTTGTTTAATCGATTATGATAAAGTCTATCTTGGTTGGTGACACAGAATTAGATTGCATGGTTTTTCAATAGAAATTTTCTTGATAATGTAATGGAAGTGAGCGTTCCAGTGGATGGAGTCACAAATGGAAAAATAGAAGTAAGCTATGTCATCATTTTCACTTTTTGTGCCCTGTTAATAAAAGTACTGTGTGTGTGCAGTCCTGGTCATGCTTGTATTATTTTAAAGCGATAAATTTATTTTTCTTTTAAATAACTTGTCATTGATTGAGAAGCTCTAGTTTACAGTACTATTAATATTGGTTTCTCATGCACATGAGGAAGGAACAATTCAATCTCAAGGAATAAGCCTCCAGTAAAGAGCTCATTTCCCAGGCATCATTGATGCTGTGTTATTGGAAGGCCTTGAGCTACTTGTGGTATTATTAAGATGAGTATGATGCACCCCTGCACACACAGCAATAGTGCAGAGGCCTAACATTTCAATGGAGATGGATAGCAGTTCCCTTAGTCCCACACAACAAAGGTGAGAAGTGGAAAATATTGGGGCTCCATGAGCAAAATGGATTTAAATGCATTAGATGAGTTCGGGGCCCTGGACTCTTCCACAATTTCAGTGATTGGTAATTATCATTGACTAGGAGTATTTAGGGTCATTCATGAGTGTTTCTGAGGGGAAAGTTCTGTAATAGGCATTTGCTTTGAGCATGCTGTGGGATCATGGGGACAACAGACAGAAAGCTGTGGCAGGTCAAAATTCAACTATGATAAATAATTTGTGAGTGGATCCTAAAGAGATTCAATTTTCTGTTGTTCTCAAAAACCTCATTTTAATTCTACCATCAAATATTTTAAGTAAATGACAAAATTTCAACAGCATACTGAATAAAATGAGCGGGATGTGGTGAGCACAAGGAAATACAACTTTGCATTATAGAAAACTTAAAACACTTGGGTCCCCACCTTAAGAACCCAGCCCCGGCCACTGAAAACCTACAGAACTCAATCACTGCCATGCTGGTGGCCGCTCTCCACATGCTCAAGCTGAGCTTCACCCATGAGTGAACCGTTTCCTGGACCGTGTGGCCGCAAATGAGGCCATGCCACTTCATAGGATACACCCTACCCATACTCAAAAAACACCGCACCACATTTGATGGGATTCAAAGTAGGAGACAGCCAACATTAGAGGAAAATATAACATTATTTTGGTTCTGATTTGAGGCAAGGATTGGGATACGGGATGTTAACACCCACAATATGGTGGTGGGAAGGTCTATGGTAGTGGGATTGGTGTCTGAATAGTAAATGTAATAAAATATTGTGAACTACCTTATAAAATAAAAAGAAATTTAAAGAATTGGGAGCTACACTCCTAGCTTTGCACTCAGGAATTACTCCTAGTCCTACTTGGGGGACCATGTGGGGTGTTGGAACAAGGGTTGGCAGCATGCAAGGCAAACACCCTGTGGGCTGTATTATTTCTCCTGCTCCCCATATAACTTTTTGTTATAATGACTTCACTAAGGATCCCCTGAGGGCCCAGAAGAATAGGTCAGATCTAGAGTGCCTTTAGTCTTGCAACTTTCTAAGCATAGGGTCATAAATTTAAATCCCCGTGTACCATATACATCAAGTGTGATCCTGGAAGATTATGGCTGGTTATGACTGAGGTGCAGGAATTGTAGCAATATCAGTATTGTTAATCCCAGAACCTCAATCATTTTTTAAATATATGAAACATCAACAAGTACCTGAATAAAGTCAAGAGGCTTGTCAAGAAAAGCCAAAATCTTAGAAATTAAATAAATTTCCCTAAGAAACTCAAAATGTTAACATAGAAGAAGCAGACCAAACTGTACAAGATCCTCAGGAATCCACCTCATGGAGTTCACTCTTTCCCAGAGCTACCTAGTGATGTAGAAATCTGGATTTTCAGTCGTCCACTATTAT